>APFE031440586.1:12187-33804 GCA_000404065.3 Pinus taeda
AAGTGCTCCAAGCGAATAAGACAAAGTTTATAGTCTAAATATTATTATGAGCTAATAATATTTGACTGTTCTATATTTAGACTGAGAAGTCACTCCGCTGTGATCTAAAAATAGAAGTCCATCTATTTTTCCCAAATTGATCAATCATCCATAAACAGCAACCTGCAATCCATAGACATGATCCATATGTCTAAAAATAGACTTGCGCCAAAAATAGCCTGCGGGCCCACTTAGTGAAGGCGACTCTTTTCACTAAGCTCCATCATCTTGTTGCAATCTCAACATGTTAGCACTCCTGAGTGTCCCAAGGCTGAGAAAGGAAGCCAAGGAGTTAACCTCAAACCAATCTTTAGATTTTGCAGCTAGCCCTACCAAATTAGAGAGGGCACTCTCAAAGGTCTCATAACCGATGAAGTCACTGGAGAGGGAATCAATATTAGGTTAGATATTAAGCTCAATGGTGTTTGATTTTATGGTTTGTTGGATGAAGCTCATAGATCTAGGACTAGGCTAAGGTTTCTAATGATTAATTGTAGAGATATTGTTGGACACCGAATCCTCTAAGGGTTGGTGTGGAAGCTGAACAACCAAAGGGAGTTCAAGGGACCACTTGGAATATGAAACCAAGGGTCACTCCTATGTATTATAAATGTATATCATTTCAATAATAGATGTACTCTCATGCTTATCATTTGTACTCTATTCTTGCCATGTATGTGTCTAACATGGTATCAGAGCGGGTGATATCCTGCCCTGCTCATATTTGAGCCACTTGTTTTATGGCCTTTTTGTGCAGGTCAGGTATGCCATCAATTTTGCATTTCATAAATATTTTCTCAGCTAAATACTAGTTGCAATCTGTTATCACAAAATTAGTACTAAGGGCTGCTACTTAATAAGATCTCATGAAACTGTTTCAGACCAGGCTTTAGACTAAGGTTTAGCCTCCTTAGTCAGAGAGGGTTCTCTCACAGATTTTTGATATGCTTTAAAAGGACAAGAAAGATGGCTAACTCTTTAATTTGTATATAAAATTCATGCTGGTTGGAACAACAAAGATAAGGCTTCTCCCATTGGGCTCATGGAGTCATACATTCCTACAGTAAACAAGTAGCTACTCAATCATAGAAACCAAGGCATTTAATGTCTCAATTTTCAAAACATCTACCAAGAAGAACCTCAACTCAACAAAACATACACAGGAAGTCTGAGCACTTATGTGAATTCAGAGTGATTGCATGTTTAGTGAACTGTAAAACAAGATGAATAAAATTAAACCACATATATTCTGAACATTTGAAACACAAGATGAATCTTGGGAAGAAACAGTGTACTTTCTATTACTGTCAAAACACTTTTCATAAGCCAATATGAAAAACTCTGTTTTGTTTTGATAAAAATCTCCAACCCTTTTTACATCAGAGTTTTTCCTATATATAGGAAACAAAACTAGACTACCTTGAGTCTCCTCCTCCAGCATGAGGGGAGCTCGAAAATATATCATTAATTACCTTATCTATATTTAAACTAACTTATTAAATACAAAGGTATTGTGCTTTCAATACATAGAGTCCTATTCTTATTCAAACTCTAATTCTATCTCCTCGTGTGCATGATTCCCTCTTGATCTTTGACACTTGTGCTATTTCTGTAGTGGCTGAAATGTATTTGAGAGGCATTCACTGAACGAGTTGCCTTGGATTCCGACTGTGCTGATGACTCAACATTTGGTGAAGATATATACTCTGTTTTCACGGTCCCTGCCTTCTATCCATGTTTATTTTCAAAAGAACGTGCTTGAAGCTGTTTAATATCTTTGATGACCATGCATAACATCATATGCTTAATGACCTGGATGCGTTGTGAACTGGACATATGTTCAACTCAAAATTTCGGTAACCCTACCAGAACCCTAATATTTCGGTCATAAAGTAGCTTTAGGAGGACTTTAGCAAAAAGACCAAAATGTTCTACCTTTTTGCTCCAATGCTTACATCTGTCGTTCTTTGAATGTTTTGGCAGCCTTTTATGATCTCCTTCCTATCCTCGAAGCATTCCCTTACAAAATTTGCTGACCTCAGCATCAATTTCATTTTTTCTTTAAAAACAGTCACCTACAGCAGTTTCGTAGTGCGCTACGAAACTGCTGTTCTTTCCAAAATTACAGTCTTCAATGAATTTTCCAATTACTTTGTGACTGTTATAGCTTCGCTCTTGGCTCCAAAATTCCTAATTTGTCTTCCTTTTATATATGCCTCAAAAACCAATGAACTTAAGAAAAATAAAACAAAACTTGGAGCAATATCTGACCTTAAAAATTTGCAATTTTATTTAGCAGCTAACTTGCCTAACTGAGCTTTTAGTTTTGCAAGTTCGTTTTCCATGGCTGCAATTTCTGATACGGTTTTCTCTAAATTAGCCATTTCTTCCTCAGCTGCCTCCCATTGCTCCTTCGAAGATGAGGTTTTAGTTTCCTTGACAATGGGAACTTTTTTCTTCATATCCTTCTTTTTGACTTCCTTTGCTTTTTCTGCTTGAGCTATCTGCTTTCCCATTTCTTTGGCCTGTCCTCTGGTATATATTGTTCTCTTGATTTCCTCTGCCTTCTCTGCTTTAGGCAGTTGTCTAATTTCTTTTGTTGCAGTTACCTTGACAGCTACCTCATCTTTGTGGACTTGCTCCGCTGCTTGGATTTGTCTCCTGGTGATTGGCCTTTGGGGTTTGACCATAAATTCCTTACCAGCCTCCTCAAACCTTAGCCTTTTTGAGGCTTTTGATTTTTTGGCGCTATCAGGTGATGATTGGGTTAGGTCAATAGGCATTGCCTCAACCTGCACTGATGTGGCTTGTTCGAAATCAATTGCCTCCAGCAAATCCTTTAGACTGCCTTTGACATAGGGCTATCTTCCACTGCTATTGATTTTCCTTTTTCTCTGCTTAGCTGACTTCTGGTTTTGATTCTTGTTACTTGTGCAATTCCACTTGGCCCTGATGCATCTTTCTGGTGTTTGATTTTCTCCTTTGATGACTTGGGTGTCTCTTTTGCTGATGGTTTAGGTATCTCTTTTATGACCACAGACTTCTCTGATTTCCTTGACTTAGTTTTGGGCTTCTTTCGGTCTTTTACCTCCTTCTTGAGCTCAGCCAATGTAGGTTCTTCAATTCTTCTTTCTTTTTCCCTATCTGGCAATGGAGTGAGACCTGTTTTGCTTTGGAAACCGGACATAAAAATAAAAGAGTCCCAATCCCTACCAATTTTTTGCAAACTATCTAACACCAGCAACTTTATTAAACCGTGGTGGAACAGGGAAGTTTCACAATTATCTTTCTTTAATTGGACTTTGTCGCACATTTTACTAAGGCTTCTGAATAAATAGAAAGGGATGTCTATTGATGCTTTCCCTGTGAAATGTAACAAGAGTTTGAAATGATAAGAATAAACTTTAGTGTACCTTCCCTCACATGTGAGGTATTTCTAGATGCCTGTAAGGAGCAGAGCATAATGTTCTTTTATATAATTCCTTGGCACAGCTTTGGTGAGGTCCTCATTTACATATTGATCCTTCAGAAATTCCTTACAGGGAGTCATGTCAAACTTGAAATTCTTGAACTATTCTTGTCCACCTCTCGAAATTTCAGTGACAGCAGAAATGTCTTGTGGAGACACAGGGAACTCTAGCATTGACACCTTAGAATTCCAAGCCAGTGAAATTTAATGCAAAAGCTTTCATTACCTCTGTATGTCCTCCCTTCAACTTTTCACAAAACCTCCAGCAACCAGCCTCTTTAAAAGCTTGTGCTACACCTTCATCTCTGAGTGTAAGATCAAGCCCCTCTAGCTCGGTTCTTAGGCACCTTCCGGATCGATGTTCTCTTTTCTCCATCTTGCTCAGAATATCTTCACACAAAGAACTAATCAACAACTTCAATTTACAAAACAACTTCGGCTTTGGAGTGCAGGCTCACTTGCAATGATCCCTTTTAAATGAAAAATCGGGCTTCTTTGTGTTTTTTCAAACACTCGTCATACAACAGGCACGTTAATGCATCATGAATAAACATTATGACACTACCATACCTCATAAGATCTCTTAAAATAATTGTCATGTGCGTGATCCTAAATCTGATGGCGAAATGAATCCTATCATGACCTGGAGAAGACATCAACTGACAAAATGTGAATGGACCTAATGACTCATCTCCCGAGATTTGACATTTCAAGAAAATGCGCTGCAAAAAAACCCCGAATCCCCGATTTCGTAGCGCAGACAATTATGAATTGACAAACCGCGCTACGAAATGGCTGGTAAATGATACGCTGCGAAAAGGTGGAAAAATGATTGCGTAGCTAAATTAGCCAATCAGATTGCGCTGCGGAAACACGCAAAACACAAATGATGCAAACAAGACAAGACCTGCCTTAAACAATAATGATGGAGGGCATCTAACGGTTTTTTACAAGGACTTACATCAATACCTTTTGAAATTCTAATTTCAAAGTGACACACCTAGAAACCTATTGACTTAAACCAAATTTTTTTATATGAATCTTTGGACATAGGTGAACTGTGGTTTTAAGTGATAACACAATCTATGCTCACATTTTCACGTAGTAACACTCTTCCTTCAGTGTTAGTCCTTCTTGCATTGCATTTATTTACCTCTCAGTTTTTGTGCCTATTCGAATAGTATGTCGGTGGTCATTTCTTTGTCAGTGTGTCAGGCCTGAAAGCTCCTCAACGTTGTCCTTGGTAGTTTCTCTGTTGGTGGAATGAGTGTGGTAGTTTCAAATTGTTTTTGTGGCATCTCTCATGTCAGTTCTGCCCTTTCTACTGCTTGTCAGAACTTGAGTGTTTTATTCTTCATTGTGTGCTTGTCCATAGTGCTCCACAAAATAATCCCATTTGCTCTCTTCCATTGTTTTAGTGTTCACATCTTCCAACTTTTCCTTGAACATCAATACCTGACCATCCTCGGTATTGCGTGTTGGGAAGTACAGGTCACCATGGATGATGGATTGGGTTTCGCTCGCACCACTTCCAACTCCATCTATAGCCGGAATAAAATAAATACATGTGACAAATTGTGGGGTTCCTGGAATGAGATTTTCTAACATGTGATAAAGAAAGGAATGTCTTCCATATAGAGAAATCACAACAACCCCATCTAATACTTCATTTATCTGAAGTATATTTCACTCTTTTGTTGTAGAACCTGGAATGAGTACATATACATGCTCACTGTCACTTGCAATCTCAATTTTATGTGTTGATATCAAACTAATTGGAGGTGGGAGAAGCATACTCCCTGCAAAAGAAAGAAAAGGATTACAAGCATACTTGCGGCAAAAGGAAGAAAAGGATTCCACACCCACAACCTGAATCGTTCATTGCAATGTGTGCAATGGTAAAAGATGCAATAGAGTATTGTCTCTTATAGCTCCTCATCACAACTCATGGGAGAGAAATTGTTCCTTATGTGAGGTTCTTTGTTTTCAGAGCAACTCATTGCCGCAAGACACGGAGGAAAAGTATTTAAGGGAAGAGGTGTTGAAAAAAGGTAGAGAGCTCCAAGAACACATGCAACTATGGTTTGTTGGTGATACATGGTATCTAAAAGCGCAACACCCCACCAAATAGACAACAACGAGGAAAATCAAGACGATGATGTTGAGAGCTGCCACCTTGCGCAATTAAGAAAAGCTCAAGAATTACAACCAGCTTGGTCAAGAACTTCTCACACTCTGTCCCATGCCTCGTCGCCAAGATCGATATAGACAGTAGAAATACAAGAAAATTCAAGAACGTATGTCGAAGAGGTATGCGATGGCATTATGGTAAAGTATTTTTATGATTCCCTTATTTGATCGACCACTTTAGTCATTTCATATTCTCCGGCAAGGTTCATTATTACGCCCTCTACCTTGTGACACATATATGAGTCATTGAACATGGAAAATATAAGTCGCTATTGTTAATGGACGCCTGTTAAGGAATACAAACCATCTCGCGTTGAGTATCTGTGCAGTGAGTGCGTTCAATCTCTGTATTTGTAGCTACGTTTGAACAATGACAATATGCACAGTTCATACAATGTGTGTGCAGTCTTTGTGCCTTCATTTATGGTCTGAATAAGCTCAATTAGTACACAAGTAATGTTGGCGTCAAACAATAGGATTCGAACAGAATCAAAATCAGCTTAAATGGCCTTTTATGATTAGAGAAAATAAGTCGCCTTTAAAGTCATAATCAATTATTTGAAGGATTTGCATGTCACTGAAAGCTGTTGGATAGAAGAAATTTGAAGAGAATAGAGTTCCTTTCGAGCCTCAAAGAAAAGAAAGTGCCTCTTAATATATGGCTAATTATAGTGAGGGATTATTTTTAAGTAAGGAAAATTTACGAGTTCCCACAAATTATCGAGGAAGGATCAAGTCAAGAAATTGATGAATACTTTTCTGATGTGAGGTATAGGCTAGTTATATCTATAGTGAGTAATTTTGGTCACTCTATTTAATTTTATATGCTGGTCATGCGTGAACTGTTATGCATATGTAGTGGATTAGAGTTATTGTTGCTTGTTGGTTGGAGGATTAAGTCTTTGTGTTTAAGTCTCGGTATGTACATTGAATAGAGCTATTGCACACTAGTTATTTTGTGCACATTTACAGAGGATATTGTAGTAACATTGAATTGAGAGTGACTGTTGCTTCTTCTTCATTGGTTAATAGTTGTGATTGGTTTCTTTAAAGTGTAAGTTTGATAATGAAGAAAATGACCAGACTTGATAATGCATTAGAGTTGTTAAATACTATGATACATTCCATTGTTGATGAGATGGTTAAGATCAACAAAACCTCTCTTTCCAATATTAAAATGTGTCTGCAAAATGCAAAAGAGAATATTGAGTTTTTGTAGCTTGAGGCAAAGCTACAACAAGAGGAGTTACAACAGAAAATACATCCTTCTCAACTTGTTCAGAACAATCCCTTATTTGACTTTGAAATAGGATCTTATCAACAACCAGCAAGCCATCAAGTCAGTAATGTTGAGTTTGATCCCCATCAAGTGCCAATTTCAAGAGAAGTTTCGCATAAAGATGCAGAAATTCGGCCTGCACTTCCCAAGCAAATCATTAGACCTTGGGAAGAGATTGTCCACAACAAGCATATAACTGGCCTTTGATATGGCAAGGACGTGTCTTTTCATATTCCAGATTACTCAAAGCCCATCCAATTTCAGAGCGTTGGATTCCTTCATGACAGTTCACCTTCAGTTGTTCCAAATTTTGCTCGTCTTCCACAACAACAACTACAAAATGTTATATGCCAACATTATGACCTATTTGGCCATGTGAAAGATCATTGTTTTGGTTTTCATCCATGTAAGAATTGTCATAAAACATATGCTTCAGAAACAAACCTCTTGCAAGAACAAAGATTCATCTTGGATGCATCGCTTCTTGGAAATAGGCTTCAACAACCAAGAAGATATTTCTCTCATACAATAGGATTTGCTCTCAAATATTGAACATTCTTGAGTTGAGTTTTCTCCATCATCTCACCTTGTATCCGACAGGGGGAGAAATGATGGTCATCTACAATATTCAAAGCCACATCAAGTGAGCCTAAGCCATAACCTGCCATACCTTTATTCAGAGTTGTATCCAAAGACAAATATTCCCCTAGGCATGCCTTCAGTCGATGATGCCTCTTCAAAGAATTGGGGACACTTTCTCTAGCATAAGACTTCATCTTCTTGCCAATTTTGGAAGAGTCCCAAGAATTGCATTGAGAATTATAGAGTTGGTGGTAATCCTTAAACCATCACAGGTCGAGACCTCCCTTTTTAGGTTGAGGATATCCCTTTTATGCGTGGTGAGACCTCCCTTTCATGGTTGAGGTTTCCCTCTTCAAAACATCAAGAGCACTTCCTCTAGCAAAATACCTCAGCTTCATGCTAGATTTGGAAGAGTTATGGGAACTACACTAAGAATCAAGTGTTGGTGGTCATCCTTAAACCACCTCCATTATACCAACATTTCAGAGAGCACATTTAGCCTAGTGTTGCCATGCATATTTTCACGTTTTGTATTACAACTCTCTTCTTGGACTCATACATAATCCTTCAGAATAAGGGGGGAATGTTGGACACCTAATCCTCTAAGGGTTGGTGTGGAAGATGAACAACCAAAGGGAGTCTAAGGGACCACTTGGAATATGAAATCAAGGATCACTCCTATGTATTATAAATGTATATCATGTCAATAATAGATGTACTCTAATGCTTATCATTTGTACTCTGTTGTTGCCATGTATGTGTCTAACAGATATAATAAGGAAAGATAGGCACGATTAGTGACAAAAATAGGTTGTCAAGGTGGTGCAGAGATGAAAAGGTAAAGAGTCAGAATGAACATGTAACCATGAATTCATTCATCAAGAAGAAAGAACACTAGCATGAAAATATCATCGAAACAGAGCATATAACTTATGATTTCTGTTTAAAACTCATGAGATAATCACAAGAAAGCATAGAGATGGAAGGAAAAATAAATATCAAAGCAAACATTGTCACAGAAACATAGCACAAGAATACCAAGATAATAACTGCAACTGTCTGTTATATTACTGCAAAATGTACACTAGCTCCAAGCTATGATTCACAAATGTCCAACCCACAATACTTCGAAATTTGAAGTATTTATACAAATATTTACAAAATAAATATCTTGAAACAGAATTCAAGATTTGTTACAAAAAATTATAAAAATAGATCAATACTGATAATAATATTAGTCGGTTGAGTTTTTGGTGTTGTTCTGGGCATTATAGTGGTAACTGAGGCCTCAAATAGACATTGAGGTTAGCCTTGTTGGTTGATGAACTGCGTTGTTGTCCCTGTTTTTCTACATTTTGTTTGAGCAGAGGTGAAATGGATATGCGTCGAAAATGTCCTCGTTGTCCTCTGAGCGAAGGAGAAGTGAATGATTTGGTTCTCTATCAATGGAAGTAATGATCATTCAATTGGGAAATTACACAAAAAACAACAAGAAATGGTGGTCGGGAACATAGAAAATGAACTAATTTTGACCGTCTGGGAGGATTTATTCACCGTTGATTTGGGACTGTTGATTTGGGCTGATTAAATATTAGTCGTTGATCTGGGCCGTTCTATATTGCAATCGCAATAGGGGAGGGGCCTTTTACCATGATTTTTCCTGTTTTCTTGACGGGCTGGTCCCGAAACTTCAAAAAATGCAATATATAAAATATCGCGTCCAAAAGGAATCTCACACATTTCCATCAGGGAATTGGAAGGGGCTTGGCAGAGGAGGGACTTATGGTTGTGCAATCCCCAATTTCGATATCGCAATTGGTGTGGTAGGACTTATCGCAATCATCGAGTGGAAGGGTTATCAGAATTGTTGGGGAGATAACTATCGCAATCAGCGAGGGGAGAGCTTATCACAATCAACGGGGAGAGAACTAATGCAATCAGTGAGGGGAGACTGGTGGTTGTTTTATTGTTTCATGCAATATGTAGACAAAAATATGTTTTGTGTGTGTGAGGATGGACATACACGAAAAATATAAAGCACAATACACAACACATCGCATCCGAGATGGGGTGTGAACACAGACTCGAACCCAAAAAACTTTAGAATATAACTTATAAATTCGTTAATTCTGTCGCTATCGTAATATAGAAGGGGCTCTACAGTTGACTTGTCATGTGAAACATGCGATTGCGATCCCGCGATCGCAATAGGCGAAGGGAAGCGGTTTGGGGGAGTGATGGTATTGAAACCTGTGATATGGCGACACGTGGCCTGTGGGCCCAATTTATTGCATTGGGAGTGTTGTTGGGTTTATGTTATATAAAGGGGAATGGGGAACATGGCTAGAGTTTCAATGTATAAAAAGAATGGAAATGCGGTTTTGAGGGATAGACAAAATGGATTTCGGCTAGAGTTGAATTTTAGGTCCCTATAATACTAGTGATTCCCCCATTACTATTGTCTTTGCAGCCCTTATTGTTATTGTTGTGCCCTTATTGTCTCCATATTGTTATTATTGTGCCTCATAAAAGTCCACTATTGTTATTGTTCTACCCTTATATTATTATTGTTATGTTGGCTTTGATTATATTGTGACCTGTTAGACTCCTATATATAAAGAAGGTTTTGTCATTTGTATCATCCAATAATTGTGCATTTGCGTAATGTAAAGGAGGTTTCCCCCTTGAAGAGGCTGATTTTGAAGACGTTGATCTATATTTTCTTCTATTTTTTGAGCTGGTTGCATAACATTTGGTATCAAAGCTTTGGATTCTAGGGTTTCGCTACTCAAAACAGGACATCGTGGCATTTTTACTATAACGTTTTTTCTGTGACATCTCAGAAGCTAAAAAAAAACCCATTTGAGCCGAAATCTCTTTGAACTTTGGGTCCAGATTTTAGATATTTTCTTGCCTTATTATTTCATTAATTGATGCCTTGAAGAAAGAAAATGGAAACACCTAGTAAGCAACTTGAAATCTCTAGCATGACTCATGAAGAAGAAGAAGAAATTCAACATGATATATCAAAATTACGAGAACAAGTGCAACAAATTTCACTCTCACAAAAAGTAACAGAAGCTAAGATGGATGGCTTAAAGAAAGACAAGGAAGCTAAGATAGATGGTATGAAAGACAACATTGAAGATTGGAAGAAAGACATGTAAGGTTGGAAGGAAGGTTTGACAAAGTTTCTATAAGAAAGGCTTCCTAATGGCAAAAAGGTAGTAGAGGAAACTCATAATGAGAACAAAAGAAATCTTAATCATGATTCGAAGAATGAAAACATTGAATATTTGAAGAAAGATGTGGAAGGTTTGAAGGAAGGTTTGAAAAAGTTGCTACAAGAAATGATTCTTAATGGCGAAAAGGTAGTAGAGGAAACTCATGATGAGAACAAAAGAGATGTTAATCATGATTTCATAGACTCTAACGTTGGAACAAAGATCCACCATGCTCCAAAGATCAATCTTCGTTCAAGATATCATCAAATCACAATGAAGATTGAAGACACTCTGAAAAAAATATTTAGAACTCATGAGGGTCATTATTAATTTTTTGGTCATGCCTTTTGGCCTTACCAATGCACCTTCTACATTTCAAGGCTTGATGAATTCGATTTTAAAACCCTTCCTTAGAAAAGTTGTGTTAGTATTGTTTAATGATATACTAATCTACAACAAGTCTTGGAAGGATCATGTTCAACATGTTGATAGGGTTCTCAAACTATTGGAGGAGAAACAATTATATGCAAAAAGCTCCAAATGTTTCTTTGGAGTACAAGAGGTGGAATATCTGGGTCATATTCTATCTCATGGAGGTGTTAAGGTAGACCCTAGAAAAATTAAGTCATTAAGGAATGAAAAATCCCCACATCCATAAAGCATTTACAAGGATTCCTTGGGTTGACAGGGTATTATCACAAGTTTGTTAGGAATTATGGGAAAATAGCAGCACCTCTAACAACATTATTAAAGAAAGATGCATTTTCATGGACTCCAAAAGAAACAAAAGCCTTTGAACATCTCAAAGAGGCAATGTGCCAAGCACTGAGCTTAGCTACGCTGGACTTCACAAAAACCTTTATTGTGGAATGTGATGGCTTGGGAAATGGAATTGGTGTTATTTTAATGCAAGAAGAAATACCCATCATCCAATCAAAGGACATTATTTACACAAATATATTTATGAGACGAAAATGTTGGAAATACTACATCCACTTAAGAAATGTCGACCCTACCTAATGGGAAGACACTTCAAGGTAAAAAGGGATCATGATAGTCTTAAATACCTTTTAGAACAAAGATTATCTTCAGAAGAGCATCAAAAATGGGTCACAAATATGTTGGGTTATGACTTTGAAATCATCTACAAAAAGGGAAGCAAAATGTTGTGGTTCATGCACTCTCAAGAAAGGATGAGGATGTGGAAGCATTTCTTTGTGCCATTTCTATTATCCAACCAGATTGGATAAATGAAGCAAGGGATGAATGGAAGAATGATGAAGAAGTGTGGGAACTTATTCAAAAGTTACAACAAGATCCTAGTAAATCTGACACATTTATCTGGAAAAATGATTCGTTATGGTCTAAATATCACTTATACCTATGTAAGAATTCCTAACTCAGACAAAAGATTCTTATTGAATTACACACCTCTCCCTTAGGAGGGCACTCATGATTTTTAAAAACTTACCACAAGATTAAGAAGGATTTTTTTTGGGAAGGCCTTAAATTGGATAGTCAAAAATTTGTGTAGAATGTTTGGTTCGCCAACAAAATAAAGTTGAAACAATTAAGACCCTAGGTCTATTAAAACCTTTATCCATTCCAAGCCAATGTTGGGAGGAGGTTTCAATTGATTTTATCACAGGTTTACCCAAGTCCAAAGGAAAGAGTGTCATCATGGTGGTAGTTGACAAACTTACCAAGTATGCACACTTTTGTGCATTATCGCATCCATTTAAATCAAGTACAATTTCTACAACATTTATGGAAACAATTCAAAAGCTACATGGAAACCCAAATATTATTGTAAGCGACAGAGATCCCATTTTCACTAGAAAATTTTGGACATAATTATTTTCTTGTCTTCGTACTCATTTAGCTCATAGCTGATCTTATCATCCTCAATCTGATGGGCAAACTGAGATAGTAAACAAATGTTTGGAGATATCTTCGTTTCTTTGTATCTGATAAACAGACACAATGGGTCAAATGGTTACCTTTGGCTGAATGGTGATATAAAACTTCCTTCTGTATTGCAGAAAAAATGACCCCATTATAGAACTTTATGGATATCATCCACAGTCCATCACATCATATTTAAGAGAAAATTCTAAGGTTCAAGCAATGGAAGATCACATCAAGCATCAACAACAAGTTCTCCAACACTTAAAGTATAATCTCAATTGGGCACATAATAGAATGAAACAACAGGCATCTCAACATCGTAGTGAAGGAAGTTTAGATGTAGGTCACTGGGTATTCCTGCAGACACAAGCATATAAACAAATGTCCCTCAAGCAAGCTAAGAAGGATAATAAATTATCACTAGAGTGTTATGGTTCGTACAAGGTGTTGCAAAATATTGGTACTATGGCATACAAATTGGAGCTTCCTGCAACTTCTCGAGTGCACCCAGTTTTCCATGTTTCATGCTTAAAGAAGGTTATAGGTGAAAAAATCCTAGTTTAAACAATATTTCTAGAACTTAATGAGGAAGGAAAAATCATATTGGAACCTGAAGCAGTCACAGAAACAAGAACTTGACAGTGACGAAATCGATCAATTTCGAAGTATCTCATCAAGTGGAAGAACTTAACCGCTGAAGATTCCACATGGGAGGGTGAAAATTTTATATAGAAACATCCATAACTACTCAAGCATTGAGGACAACACTTTTTTGAAGAGGAGGGGCATGTTAGGTCCCTATAATACTAATGATTCCCCATTTACTGTTGTCATTGTAGCCCTTATTGTTATTGTTGTGCCCCTATTGTCGCCATACTGTTATTATTGTGCCCCGTAGAAGCCCACTACTATTATTGCTCTGCCCTTATATTATTATTGTTATGTCGGATTTGATTATATTGTGACCCATTAGACTCCTATACATAGAAAGGAGGTTTTGACATTTGTGTCATCCAATAATTGTTCATTTGTGTAATGTAAAGGAGGTTTCCTCCTTGAAGAGGTTGATTTTGAAGGCGTTGATCTATCTTTTTTTCTATTTTGTGAGTTTGTTGCATAACATTGAAATATAAAATGGAATATGAGTTTTCCAAGGGAAAAATGGGTTTTGGCTAGGATTTAAGGATTTTCCCAAGGAAAATGGGGTTTTAGAAGGAATGAGGGGATTTATGAGGGAAGGTTGAGGGAGGTATATGGAGTATGAATGAGGATGTTGAAACAAGCTGAAATATCCTTGAACATTTTTTTCCTAATTACTACTCCCATAATGATGATCTAGGTGATGTCATGACTCTTTTTGACCATTTTGATGATTTCTTAGCTCCCTATACTACTAGTGTAACACCTTATTTTTTTTAGCACAACCCCTTATTATATTGGTGTGTCCATGTAGTCCTAATCCAAAATGGATCTAAGATAGAATTGTGAGTCTAAAGTGTTCCACACAGAGGAAAATGAAAGTCCAAGGATGCTCTTGGAAATAGTCCCATTACATAGATCTTCTCATTCTGAATCTACTGCAACTTGAATGGGCTAAAATGGACTTTGGATGAAGAGGTTATCACAGAAAGAAGATTGCCTTTGTCCTTTGAAAAAGGAGGCATTTCTTCTAAAAATGGCCTAAAAGGCTCCTTAAGGAAATCGCATCACAAATGTGCAAAGGGGTGGACTTAAGGCAAAGGCGGAAGGACTCCCCCGATTGTGACTTCTGACTTATCGCATCGGAGGTAGGCCTTCACCTGATATCGGGAGCCCAAACAAGGTGACATGTGATTGGATAATTGGTAATCAGAGTGATCGACCAATCAGCGATTAGAGGAGTAGAAGGCATAGACCCTCGTTGATGCAATATGCGAGGTGCAATATTGACGATTGGTGGATCGACAGATTGGAAGATCGGCGATCGGGTGATTGGTGATCCCTGATACAAAGGGTTGTTGGGCACGCGACTTGCAATAAGCTGATAAGGGCTAGACCCGATGGGAATTATAAGCCCGATTGCATAATATTCGAAATCCAGAAATTCAGATTTTCAATGTATTTCCCGTGTAAATGAATTTTTGGCCAATATGCCTATGCGATTGCGATATGCGATAAAGTCGGACCCGAAAGGTTTAGAGATGTGGCCCTTGTTTTGTTTGAGTTCCATGGTAAGCGGGATTTTGGGCGGGCCTTAGGTGATAAGTGGTACTGAACGGGCTCCACTCGAACCCATACACTAGCCGACACGTGGCATGGCACAAGAGAGAGAAAACTACCTTTTAGGGCGGGTAATCTCTGTGCATATAAGCCACCCAAAATGGACTGTCAGCCGTTGGATCAGATATCATGTAGATCAACGGTGAGCTGGCGACAACCATAAAATGCAGACTTGAAAGGGTTTATAGGGGTGATTTCATAATATTTGAAGTCTGGATTTTGCGCTTGATAATGTATTTTCAGTAAATCTCTATGTATTAAAATTTTGTTCCATTTTCATGTTTTCACCTGAAGAAAGGGCTCGATTCCTTTGTAACTGCCCCTGATCATTTGCCATGTGGCAAGTAGGTGTTTTATAAACAATGATGCATTTGTAATGCGCAGAGCCACAGAGCCAGAAGCTAGAGGGCTAGATGAAGAGACAAAGGAATGATTACACATAAAGAAACAGACAGGAAGCTGCAGAGCCAGATGAATGCTTCAAAGAAGCCAAAGAGCATGATTGAGGGGAAGAGCAGGTAGAGAGGGAAGCGCAGGTAGCTGAGGGAGTCTTAGGAGTTGCTTTAAGGTCAAGCAAAAAACCAGAGAGCTGAAAGTTGCTGAGAGAGTTGCTTGGAAGTCAAGCGAATTGTAGAGGCACGCAGAGGCCGAAAGAGATCTCAGAGAAGCTAGAGCCGAGAGCCAAGAGCGAGAGTAAGAGCTAGAGCCAGAGTGAGAGCTAGAGCAAGAGTAAGAGCCAAGAGCCAGAGCCACGAGCCAAAGCCAAGAGTGAGAGCAAGAGCTAGAAAGCTAGAAATCTTCAGAGCCAGGGATAATATGGCCTTCTAAGCCCATTATTTCTGTGTAATACAATGGAGTTGAGCATGGAGCTTGTAAAAAGACTTTGCCATAATCCCAGAGAGCCTAGTTGAGTTGACTAGAGCTCAAGGAGACGTAGCCCAAGAGTTTTGGGTGAAATCCATATTATATTGTTGTTATGTGTGTTTGCTTGTTGCTGCATTGCATTGCTGCCTTATTTGTTGTTATATGTTTTTATATCAGTTCAAGAAAATAAACTTAAAGCACATTAACAGTTAAAAATAGACACCAACATACACCTATTTTCAAGCATTATTAATTCCACAATTGGTTAATCACTAGATCTTGGGAATATATAAGATTTGGAAGTGGGAGAGGTCCTTGTAAGCTTGACAAGAAGCCTCTAGTCCCCATTTTCAAATCAGGTGGTATTAGAGCTTGAGATTGATTAACCCCACCTTCAAAGAAGTTTATATCAGAATGCTTGATTGATAGAGAAAAGATTGCTTGTCTGAATGGTGTTTCGGTAGTCAAGGATTGATTTTATGATTGATTGTATGCTTGGTTGCAGACTGACTATTGTTTGAGTTTGTAGAGGTGAAGGGAAAGCTATTGATAGCTCAGTCCAGGAAGGACAAGAGGGAAGAAGGGCTGAAGGCATTCTTATTTCCCAAAGGACCTCAAGGCAATCCTTGAAGCACAAGAGGTTTGCTGCAAAAGGTTGCTTGAATAAGCTCTTTATTAATCTTGTTTTAAGTTCTTTTGTTCATTGGCATAATGCCAACATCTACAAGTGAGTCCTCAAAATCTTCTTTCTTCACAAGATTATTTGATGAAAACATGAAGCAAGACTTGTTCATCATGATGGACAAGGTGAGAGAAATGTATGATGATGAAAGGAAGAGCAACATACTTAGAGAGAAGTTGAATTCCGTGGAGGAAGAGAAGCACATGCTTTCTAAAAAATTGTAAGAAATGGAGAGGCAACTTCATATTGCAAATATGAACCTAGAAAGGATGCATGAGTTGGAGTCACAATTCTTTGTTGCAATACAAGCCTTGGTCAAGTATTAGCTTGAAGAAGAGGTAAATAATTCCAGTTTGCCTTCAAATTCCTCTAAGAATGTTTATGTTGGTTCTTTTGACAAAAATACCAGAGGCATAGGCTCCAAGTTAATGTCCAAGATGGGCTATCAAGGAAAGGGCTTGGGCAAACATGCACAAGGTATTGTTGAGCCAATAATAGCTGAGAAAAAGCCTAAGTATTTGGGTCTTGGCTATGGATAGTCTTATGGAGAAAGTTCCAAAGCTACCATGAAGGCCATTGAAACAACTCCAAGAAGGATTTGCATTGCAGTTCTTCTACCTTAAGAGTGTGAAGATTGTATTCAGGAGGAATGCAATAGCTTGAAACATCATTTGTAGGATGCAGGCGTTTAGAAGCACACACTTGAACTAGAGAGTTGTGGAAACTCTAACAACCTTGAAGAGATTGATGGTGTTCCAAAGGGAGCCACTTCTTCATTTGATTCACGTCCTCATGAAGGCAATAAAGGTGAAAGAGAAAGGTATAAATTTGGTTCTAATCATCTTCCTTTTGATTTTGCAAAGCATTATAAATTTCCACATAGATATGGGAAAAGAATTGCTTGTTCCTTTTGTGGTTTGGATAACCATAATGTTTCTAGATGTTGGAAGAGGATAGCCACATGCAGGAAACTTTTGAAGGAAAGGAAGCAAGAAGCCAAAGGTCCATTGGACAATGCAAGTCATACTGTCAAGAGGATGCACATGTAGTGCACTTACTGCCATAAGCAAGGACATCTTGTTGAAAAGCGTTGGACTCTGAATCCAACAATGCTTCCACGAAACTTGAAGAATGTGGAAAGAGAAATGGCAGGAATGGAAAGAAATATTCCATGATTGATGTGTTTCAGGATGATTCACATGTTGATGCTGATGTGTAGACAAAGGCAAGATCTTTGAAATGGATTGGTAAGAAATGGTCAGAGTTCTTATCCAATTAAGATTGCATGTCTTTTTGCATCTATTTGCATTTCTTTGTTATTGGAATGCAAGTTGCAGGATTATACCGAGTAGGTGAATGGAGAAGTTGATTAGGAGACTCACTTTATTTCTGCAACATTATATTTCAGTTCAGCTTCGAAAGTACAATGTAATTAAGTGAAAGTTGAAGGATGAAATGCATGCATAAGCATGACGTGCATGAACACAAGGATGTTGATTATTTCCTTGTATTTAAACATGTATGCGTAATTAACTTGAAGGATTGGTTGCTTTGGCATGCATGTGATGCAATGTTGACTTGGGGGAAGTTAACTTGGTCTCCAAGATGGAGATAATGATTAAGTGTTTCATCTTTTGAAAAAGAGTCCTAATGGTCTTTTTCTACGTATTTGACTTGAAGGGTCATTTATTTTAAAGGCATGTTTTGTGGGCTTGGTATCTAGTCCATCATTTGTATGTAGATGTAAGACATGGAGGTGTTCACAAGATGTGAAAATCTATTTCTTTTGTTGAAGCAGGAGCTTATGCCATCCAGTTGTTGTCTATATTTTTGTTGTTGTTAACAATTGTTGTTGACAGCTTGTCAAACAGGTACAAATGAAAATTTTGTGAAGTAGATGTAACTTCACATTTGTTTGAGCCACCTTGGATCAATGACCAAGGCAGAGAAGTTCAAACTACATTCTGTGACCATCTCAGTAGGAGTTCTGCATGAAGTCAAGGAGGAAACCAGTTCTTCCCAGGAGGACCAGCACATCCAGGAAGGAGAGTGGTCAAAGGCTTTGTTTCAGAGGCACTATGAAAGGAAAGTGTATGGAGGCTAAAAGAAGAGGGTGTTGTTACTCTCATTTACTATTTAGATTAGTATGTTAGTCTTTTGGAAACCAAAAGTTCTTTTAGTGGGAAGGTGTGATCCAAAATGGATCTAAGATAGACTTCTGAGTCTAAAGTGTTCCTCATAGAGGAAAATTAAAGTCCAAGTATGCTCTTGGAAATAGTCCCATTACATAGAACTTCTCATTCTGGATCTACTTCAACTTGAATGGGCTAAAATGGAATTTGGATGAAGAAGTTATCGCAGAAAGAAGATTACCTTTGTCCTTTGAAAAAAGAGGCATTTCTTATATAATGGCCTAAAAGGCTCCTTAAGGAAATCGCATCGCAAATGTGCAAAGGGGTGGACTTAAGGAAAAGGCAGAAGGACTCCCCCAATTGCGACTTCTGACTTATCCCATTATAGTTAGGCCTTTGCCCGATATCGAGACCACAGACAAGGAGACATGCAATTAGTGATTGCGATAATCGGTGATCGGAGCGATCGACTGATCGGCGATCAGAGGAGTAGAAGGCATAGACCCCCGTTGATGCGATACGGGAGGTGCAATATCGGCGATTGGCGATCGTGTGATCGGTGATCCCTGATACAAAGGGCCGTTGGGCACGTGACTTGCGATAAGCCGATAAGGGCCGGACCCGATGGGAATTATAAGCCCGATTGCATAATATTTGAAATCTGGAAATTCGGATTTTTAATGCATTTCCCATGTAAATGGGTTTTTGGCTAATATGCCTATTGGA
The DNA here is from genome assembly GCA_000404065.3 of Pinus taeda. NCBI lineage: Eukaryota > Viridiplantae > Streptophyta > Pinopsida > Pinales > Pinaceae > Pinus > Pinus taeda. The sequence continues at coordinate 31,542 of APFE031440586.1, forward strand.
TCATGATATGCGATAAAGCTGAACCCAAAAGGTTTATAGATGTGGCCTTTGTGTTGTTTGAGTTCCATGGTAAGTGGGATTTCAAGCGGGCCTCAAGCGGTAAGTGGTATTGAACGGGCTCCGCCCGAACCCATACACTAGCCGACACGTGGCATGGCGCAGGAGAGAGAAAATCGCCTTTTCTGGTGGGTAATCTCTGTGCATATAAGCCACCCGAAACAGACTTTCAACCATTGGATCAGAGATCATGCAAATAAATGGTGAGCTTGCCACAACCATAAAAGGCAGACCTGAAAGGGTTTATAGGGGCGATTTCATAATGTTTGAAGTCCGGATTTCGCGCCCGATAGTGTATTTTCGGTAAATTTGTGTATTGGAATTTTGTTCCATTTTTGGGTTTTCTCCTGAAGAAAGGGCCCGATTCCTTTGTAACTGCCCCTGCTCATTGTGCAATGCGGCAGGCAAGCGTTTTATAAACAATGATGCGTTTGTAATGCACAGAGCCATAGAGCCAGAAGCCAGAGGGCTAGATGAAGAGACATAGGAATGATTACGTGTAGAGAAACGAACATGAAGTTGCAGAGCTAGAAGAATGCCTCAAAGAATCCAGAGAGCATGATTGAGGGGAAGAGCAGGCAGAGCGGGAAGTGCAGGAAGCTGAGGGAGTCTTAGAAGTCGCTTGGAGGTCGAACGAAAAACCAGAGAGCTAAAAGTTGCTGAGACAATGGCTTGGAAGTCAATCGAATTGTAGAGACACGTAGATGCCGAGAGAGAGCTCAGAGAAGCTAGAGCCGAGAGCCAAGAGTGAGAGTGAGATCCAGAGCTAGAGCCAAGAGCCAGAGCCAGAGTGAGAGCTAGAGCCAGAGCAAGAGCGAGAGCTAGAAAGCCAAAGAGATTCAGAGCCAGGGATAAGATGGCCTTCTAAGCCCATTGTTTCTGTGTAATATAATGGAGTTGAGCATGGAGCTTGTAAAAGGACCTTGCCATAATCCCAGAGAGCCTGGTTGAGTTGACTAGAGCTCAAGGAGACGTAGCCTAAGAGTTTTGGGTGAACTGCATATTATATTGTTGTTATATGTGTTTGCTTGTTGCTGCATTGCATTACTGCCTTATTTGATGTTATATGTTTTTATACCAGTTCAAGAAAATAAATTTAAAGCACATTAACAGTTAAAAATAAACACCAGCATACACCTATTTTCAAGCATTATTAATTACGCAATTGGTTAATCACTAGATCTTGGGAATATATAAGATTTGGAAGTGGGAGAGGTTCTTGTAAGCTTGACAAGAAGCCTTTAGTCCCCATTTTTAGATCAAGTCCCCATATTGTTATTATTGTGCCCCATAGAAGCCCACTATTGTTATTGTTGTGCTCTTACATTATTATTGTTATGTCGACTCTAATTATAATATGACCCCTTAAACTCCTATATATAGAAAGGAGGTCTTTTCATTTGTATCATCCAAGAATTTTCATTTGTGTAATGTAAAGGAGGTTCCCCCTTGAAGAGGCTGATTTATATGTTGTTGATCTATCTTTTCTATCTTTTTGTGAGCTAGTTTCATAACATTTGGTATCAAAGCTTTGGATTCTAGGGTTTTGCTGCTCCAAACAAGTCATTGTGGAATTGTCGCTATAAAGTTTTCTATATGAAGTTTAAGAAGCTAAAAAAAACACCCATTTGAGCCAAAATTGCTTTGAACCTGAGGTCCAAATTTTAGATATTGTATTGCTATATTTTCAGAGATATGATCTGAGGAATTTAGGGTTTTTGCAAGCTCCAAAATTCCATCTCAAATAGGTCATCATGGAATATTCACTATAAGTTTTTTCTATGAAGGTTAAGACTCTAAAATTAAAAACATTTGAGCTGAACTCTTGGTGATGATCGGGCCCGAATTTCAGATATTGTTTCACTATATTTTCTGTCAAGCCAGGCAGTAACTCCACAAAACAAACAACTGATTCATATATTATTCCATAGGTAACTCATTGTTATATACAATAGGGAGTGATTGTTCAGTTCATCTCCCGAAGACTGTTCACATTCCTAATTTATTTATTTACATAAAATTCCCCAATCATGAAGATTAGGTGTCAACATTCCCCCCCTTAATTTGAAGGGATGTTGGTGAGTCCAAGCATCATTATGAATCGTTCAATCTTTTCCCTTCCAAGTGCTTTGGTGAAGATGTCTGCAATTTTCTCATTTGTGGAACAATGACGGAGATGGATTGTTTTGGCCTCAACATGATGTCG
>APFE031440593.1:6211-83141 GCA_000404065.3 Pinus taeda
AACAAGAATAACAATAACCAAAAAATGAACTTTGGTACTTGGGAGATGGAGGTTTCCTTGATGTACTTCTGAAGCCTTTCTGCCTTGAGATCCTTTGATGATAACCATTCCCACTTGCCTCTTTGACATCATCAACATTTCTTCTTGGAGTTGGTTTTCTACTAGGAGTAGGATTTCTTCTATTGTAGCCGTGATCTTTCTCCTTACCTTTGTTGGGAATAGGAGCATCATACTTTCTTTCTGGCTTCTTCACATCTCTTTTGCTTAAAGCATTTTCAATCTTGTTTGACGGTTCACCTACATACCCAAGTCCTGATTTATCAGATGGAGATCTGTGATAGCTGAGCATGTCATCCAAGGCTTGAGAGCTCTTCATGATTTTGTTCATCCCTTCAACCTTTTTCCTAAGGAGGACAATCTCTTCTTCCAATCTTTCACACTCAATATTCTTCTTTGCAAGTTGTTCCTCAGTTTCTTCCTTGCTACGAGTAGCTTCAGCTGCTACTATTTTAAGGGAGATGATATCTGACTTCATTTTGGAGATTTCTTCATTCTTTGCTTGACTGCTCTCAATTTTCTTCTCAGCTTCTTGTGCTTGCTTCCTGGCTTCTTGTAGTTCAGACTTAAGAGAGGAGACCTCTACCTTGTACTATCCAATCTCTTCTACAAGTTTGTTCACTCTCTTGTGCCTTTGTTCAAGTTGACTTGACAAGGCATCTTCCTACTTCTTTGCTTTATTTAACTGATTTGTCATGGATATGACTTCTTCATGATGCTTCATTCTGCTTTCATCAAGTTCCTTCTTAAGTTTGGCAAGCTCTTCATCCATTTCTTGCACTTGAAGCTTGATGAGGTGAACCTTCTCATTTTCAGCTTCTATGATGGGTTCAGAATTTTCTTCTTGATTCATGGTCATGGTCAGTGCTCCCTTTGAGTGAAGGTCATGAAGTCTGTCCCATATATCCTTTGCTGATGAATATTTTCCTAGATTCTTCTTTACAGAATCAGGCAGCCCATCCAAGATTGTCTTTGCTGCTTTTGCATTGTACTCCTTGGATTCTCCATCCATTTTGCTATCATTAATCACTGATTCCCAGATTTCAATCCCTTGAGACTTTAAGAAAGTCCTCATTTTTATTTCCCATATATCAAAGTTCCCATTGAACCTTGGAGCCTCAAATAGAATGTTTTCAAATAGATTGTCTTCTATTTTAATAGAAGAGGGAGACACATTTTTAGGAGGATTGGGGACTTTCTTCTTTGACCTTGCCATTCTTAACTGTGCTTCAAAATACTTGACTGAGTTTTTTTTTAAAATAACTGACTATTTCTTCAACAGCAACACAAAGAACTAGCTGAGAAATACCTGGATCTTTTTTACTGTCTTCACTCTGCTGGAGAAGATCTACTGCTGCAACAAAAGACTCCACCCTTTAGCTTCTTTGTCACCTTCAAAGAGCCTAAGCCTGCTCTGATACCACTGTTGGGGATTTTTCTGGGAAAATCCCAAAAACACAAAAATAAAACACACAGAGGCAATGCTCTGTTTTCTTTACTCCAGGATCTTTTGTGCACAGGAAGGCTTTTTAAAAAAAATTACTCAGAACAGAGTATTGCACCACCATAAAAGATTTTCTGTTCATTAAAACAAATTCACTGATACATATTCATCCTCTTTGATGAGAGGGATTCACCAAAACATTTCAAAAGAAATTACTCTGTCTCCTTCTGAGATTTTACACTGCTCTGTGTAAAAATCTCATTTACCTTTACTGCTGTAAAAACATTTTACATATACTGCTGTAAAAAACAATTTTTGCATATGGTGCTCCAAAAACATTATGTGCCTGCTTATTACAATAAAAAAAAACTTCAACACACAAAATATTACATGCTTTGTTCTAATCTTCCTTCATTTTCGCACTGCTGTGAGATCCACACAAACAAAGTTAATCTCTTCAAAAAAAAAATTCCCCTACTTCTTCTACACACTGTTGTGCCATTCATTTCACATACTATACCAAAAAAAACTCTACCCTGCTGCGTTTCACCATGTTTTACAAAATTGGTCAACACATAATTTATGCACTCCTGTGCATTCACACTAGCAAAAGACTCTGGTAAAAATTTGTTCTTCACACGCACAAGAGTCTTGCTTTGCTAAAACCATAGGATCTTAGTATATCGAGGTGGATGCTCAAGAAGCAAATTCCCCACCCTAGCCTTGGCCACACGAGAGTCTTGCTTTGCTAAAACCATAGGATCTTAGTATATCGACTTGCAGATTGATCGTGTCTTGGTGTAATAGTGGCTGATCGTGTCTTGGTGTAATAGTGGCAGCTACGAGGATTGATTCTAGGTCTCCCATAGGTAGTTGAATGTACTCTGTACTCTTGGTGTTATTAGTGGCAACTACAAGGATTAATCCTAGGTCTCCCATAGATTAGGACTCGCACTTGCCCATTCACCATGTGGTTAAAAAAAAAATTGTAACTGTGATAATTGATTGCCAATATAATTAAAAATGAGGAGTAAGTCATCATTAAATATGGTTAAGGTTGAAAAAGATTATTATGATCAATATATAATTAATTATAAATTATTATATATGTTTTATTACATATTATATAATTATAAAGATTAATATATATGTTGATTATAAATCTGAATAAAGGTAATAATATATGTAATAGTAAAAATATATATAGATATTGATTAGTGTATATTAATATATATAAAGAGGTTTAATGGTTAGAAACATGTGGTTTATGGTAAGAGGTTATAAGTTAGAATTGAAACAAGACAAGAATATGTATATTTTTATATACAAAATATTTAAATTGGTATATGTCAATATCTTGTTTATAATAATAAATGTTTCTTTGCTTGTTATAAAATAAAATTTATCTTTTAAAAAAGCGCACACACATATATCCCAATCTTTTACATTTATCATAACAAATTCTCACTATGAATTAAATAAACTATCATGGACAACATTTACCATGTAAGCACACATACACACACATATATATTCCAATTTTTTACAAAAAAAAAAAAATATTATAACAACTTTTCACTATAAATTAAAGAAACTATGGTGGAGTGCCTATTACTAACATTCTTGTTCATTGAGACTCACTATAAATGTTTCTACAACTCAGGCACTCCACGAAATTAATATTTTGCATGGACTGTTGATGAAGAGAAAGTGCCTTCTACAACTCAGGCACTCCACGAAATTAATATTTTGCATGGACTGTTGATGAAGAGAAAGTGCCTATTACTAAGTATTTGACCTATGTTATTACCTTGAGTATTAAAGACCCTCATGTCCAGGGATGTACTAGTATGTATTGCAATATTTGTGTATGCATGTATAATTTAGAATGTTATTATTGAAATATTTTCGTTTTTTCAATGTAAAAGTAGGCAACTTCATCAGCCACCTTTACTATGTTATTTTAGTCATATTCACCATTGTTAGTGTTATATGCCATTTCAATACTCTTCTTAAGATTTTCTTTGTTTTCGTGTGAAGTAATTAATTAATTAATCGTGGCTGAATTACCGAGACAATCCTGTAGACTTCGGGGGCAACCTCCCGAATATACACGAAGTCAGCTTGAAGGGCTAAGAGCTCTTGTCACACCTAGTGAAAGTAGAGTTGGGTCACCAGAGGCCGGAGAATCATCTTTAATTATCCACCCTGATTATCACATTCTAGCAACAGAGAATATTTTTGAACCAATTTCATTTTCCGAAGTTATTGGTAGTTTTTCTTCTACTAGTGAATTAGTTGAGGAACCTGAAATTTCTAAACCTGAAACTGAACCTGCTGCTACTCCATCCTCAGGATTTGCTTCTCCAGTTTCTAGTGGTCCTGATTCACCCAGGGTAGGAAGTATCGTTACCCAAAATTTTCCTTCTCGACTCATTTCTATTGAAGAACTTATTAGTTTGGACGAAGTTATATCTCTCCCTTGAAATTAACCAACTTTAGAACTTAGAGACCAAGAATCTATCTTTTATAGTCCTTTTTCGAAGTGACGCTTGGTACGTATCTTTGACGAACTTCTTAGAAAATCCGGGTCTCACTGCTTCACCACCTCGTATTCCTTTTCATCCTACGCCCAGAGGTTATTATCCTCCTTCGAATATGTCAAACCGGTCATCGATGTTTTCCCAAAATCCGGGAACATTTTTATATGGGGGTCCTTCTGTTCTTTCTGGGTATCAGTCAGTTTCTGGTACTTTTTCAGGAGCATCTCCTCAACCCATCAAACATGGGGTATCAACTGGTCATAATAGAACTCCGATGTTGAGCGTAGAAGAAATTCTTATGATGTCTGGTGTTATTCCAAATCTGTAACCTCAAGGTAGTTAGATTTCGCCTGGGAGGCAGCCTCAAGGTAGTCAGATTCCGCCTGGGGGGCAACCTCAAGTCAATCAAATACCACCTGGGGGGAAACCCCAAGGCAGTCAAATACCACTTGGGGGGAAACCTCAAGGACAGTACATACCTTAGGGATTGTACATACCTCAAGGTCAACCCCAGTTTCAGTATGTGCCTCAAGGTTATCAACCTCAAGGTCAGTACCCATCTCAAGGTTTCCAACCACCTTCTGATCAACCATTTGTTCAAGGAACTGGAAATGTACCTTTCAATTATCATTCCTACGCTCAACCTGGTTATGGTCCTCCATATGCTCAACCTGTTATGGTTCCTTACCCCGGAATGAATATGGTGTGGGATCCGTCTCAAACTTAATAGATTTTGCAACCCAATGTGCAGTTTTCATCTCAATCTGGACAACCTTTGGTTTCTAGTTCAACTCAGCAACCCGTCTAGCGTACTATTCAAACTTCTGCACCTGGTGTAGTTCATCATCCTGGGCCTAGTTCACCTCGAACTCCACCTCAAACGACTGTTGCAACTACTGTAGCTTCTGTTCAATCTACCCCACCTACTTCTGGAGTATCGACAGCTCCGGTTTCTACTGTTCCTATATCAACTCCTCAGACCTCTTTACCCCAGTCTGGACCTACAATTCAGACTTCGGTTTAGATGCCTGTAGGACAACCTAGTCCAAGTACGGTTGTCACAAGTCAACCTCAATTTACTTATCAACCATACCAGGGATAGTATCAATATGGTCCTGTTGTACAAACCCCAGTTTATCAGTATCAACCGTACCCTAGTTATACATATCGACAACCTCAACCTCAACAACCCCAGTTTAGTCCGGTTAATCCTGGTTTTCCGGGAGGATATAATATTCCTAATGCCAATCTAATTCCAGGTTATCCTGGATATCCTCCTCCTAGAGCTGGTCTTGTGACCCAAGGTTTTCGTGACCCTAACGGTCAGTTACCGTTCATTGCAACTTTGGATTTACCTGACTTGTCGTGCCTTACGAACGATCCAATTTATTATCTTTCGTACTGGCTTCCAATGCCTAATAAGTTTCCTAGTGATATTCCAAAGTTTGAGAGTAAGACAGGAGAGGATCCGTCGAATCATGTGATGACTTATCACCTCTCGTGTGCATCAAATTCCATTATAGATGATTCAATTCTCTTAAGGCTTTTTCAACGCACTCTAATTGGTCTCACGGCTAAGTGGTACATTGAGTTGCGACGAAGCTCTTTTTATAATTTTAGTCAGTTAGCTACTTCATTCTTAACTCATTTTCAGTTTCCTGTTAGATATGACAATGGCACGAAATCATTAACTTCATTAAAACAATCAACGTCTACATATATTTCAGACCATATTCATGAATGGTGACATTGACGACGTTTAGTGAAAGTTTTTATCTCGGATCAAATTTTGGCAGAATGGTTTGTTAAATCATTATTACCTAAAATCACAGAGGATGTAGCTAAGTCAGGAGTAGTTATTGAGGAGCAAGTAATTGCTCAGGCTCAATACCTCGACTTAGTTTATACGCAGTCGGGTATTTTACACGAAAAAATCCCCGATCTTCCCAAACAAAATCAAATAACTTTAACTTCTTCAGGGTCTCATGCCACTGATGGTATGATTGGTTCAGTTAATACCAAGAGTAAGAAGAAATCTGCAAAGAATTCTTCTCCTAATATAACTTTACCAGATTCCCCGACAGAGAAGCTTCCGCTGAAGTTCATGCCGATATTCATGTCGTATAATCTTCTACGGCCAAATCAAAATCCGGCGGTAAAAAGAAAGGGAAGAAGAAAAATAAACAAAATGCAAAAGGGAAACCAGAAAAGACTGAATCTACTGACGAGAAACGTAAACCTCACTATCCTTGTCTCATCTGTGATGAGGAGCACTTTACAAGAGATTTTTCACATCGAGCTGAGGTTTCGAAAATCGTCGAAGGTTCTCAAATGCCTACTGTCTTGAAGGATCCTTTTCCTAGTCAAGGTAGTAAGATGATAGGTTCTTCCTCAAATGTTGTAGAAGAACCAATTATGATGATGTTCCATGTTAGGATTGTGACGCGATCACAATATTATGGAGGTAAGAATCCTGTTGGTGGTAAGGAACCAGAATCTTCTAGTTCAAACCCATCAACTTCAACTCCTCCTGGTTCTGATCCGCTACAGATCGAGAAACCTAATCTAGACTTAGCAATCAAACCGCCTGCTAAAGGTATACTTCGAAAGTCAGCTTTCAATCCACATGCGAGAGCTGCTTAGAACTACAAAATTGTTGAAGATTTAGCTATATCCCCTTCAGCAATGTCGGCTTTGGAGGTGCTGCAATCATGTCCAACATAGCGTAAATTGCTTTTGTATGCTATAGGAGTTGTTGATGTTCAAGATTCCAACCTTATAATCTTCGATTTAGAAAATAGTACACCTCACTTACCTCATCAAATGGCTTTCCAGATCCGAGTGTTAGTCAAAAACAGACCTTGCTTTCAGACTGTGATTGATGAGGGAGCTTCTACGTGTATTATGTCGATTCAATGTTGGAGATTGCTTGGTTCTCCTACGCTCAATCAATCCCTGACAATTTTAAAGACTTATGATGGCAGAGGGTTTCATCCTCTTGGCATTTTTCAGGATTTACCTATAGGGGTAGAAGGCAAAACTGTTAATCTAAATGTGGAAGTGGTTGATGCCCCTCTAGATTACAACCTTCTTTTGGGTCGTAGTTGGTATTACGCTATGACTGTCGTTGTTTCATCGGTCTTTCGCCTTATTAAATTCCCTCATAATGGAAAGATCGTTACAAGAGATCAGTGAAATTATTTTTCATTCGACCCAGCCTCTTCTGAGAGTATCTCACATGTCGGTAAAACAACTATCCCTTATAAGGATGTTGGGGTGGGATTGATTAAAGATTCTGGTTTACTAGGAACTTTTTCATTTCCTCCTCCTAACGTATCACCTTCTTTTGCAACCATTCATATGATATCATTGAACACTATTTTTTTTGATGATCCTTGGATCGTACCTTCCGATTCCGAGGAGGACTCATTTGGTGATGCCATGCCCTTGAGTCCCTTTGAAGTTGCATATGAGGCGGTACAATTGTTTTCCGACTCCAGTTCAACCAAAATTGATCCAATGAATGTGGTCCATGGGGAGTCACTTTCAATCTCAACCTCAGATTCAACAACTTTTACTAATCATGTTCATACTGATGAGTAGATTCGTGAAATTTTGTGTGTTGATGATTTACCATGGGAAGATCTTCATCATCGATCTTCATTTTTACCTAAGCTTGATCATTTTGAAAATGATTTCTCATCTATTTTTACCACTGACTATGTCAAGGAACCACAGAATTCATTGCAACATCCTGATTCTGAGTTGAATTTAGGAAATATCTCTCAAACGATTCCTATTGACATTTCAGTAAAACCCGAAATTATTGAAAACATTCAGATAGGTGCTTCTTGTACGGATGAGGAAATCCAAACTTATAAAGCCCTATTTCAAGAATTTCGTGACGTGTTTGCCTGGTCATATGAAGAAATGCCAGGAATCAATCCATCAATTGTTGTCCATGAAGTTAAAACTTACCCGGATGCTAAACCTGTCTGGCAACATTTGCGTCAGATACATCCAAGAAAAGCTGCTACTATTAAAGCTAAAGTTGAGAAATTACTTTGAGCAGGTTTCATATATCCAATTCCTTTAACGGATTGGGTATCGAATATTGTTCCTGTTAACAAAAAGCAAGGAACGATAAGAATATGTATTGATTATAGGGATATTAATCGAGATTGTCCTAAAGACAATTACCCAACCCCCTATATCGATCAAATAATTGATGATTGTGCCGACAGTGAAATGTTCTCCTCCATGGATGGATTTTCTGGTTACAATCAAATTAACATACTCCCTGCCGATCAACATAAAACGACTTTCATTTGTCCATGGGGGACCTTTTCTTATTGCAAGTTACCTTTTGGATTTAAAAACGCTGGAGCAACTTTTTAAAGGGCTATGTCTTACGCGTTTCACGACATCAAGCACATTGTGCAGCCTTATCTCGATGATTTACCTACTCATTCATTAAATAGAGCCAATCATCTCACTCATTTACGAGCCATCTTTATGAGATGTAGGCATTATCGAATTAGGCTGAATCCACACAAATGTGCTTTTTGTATAGAAACGGGTCATTTACTGGGATTTTTTGTCTCAAAATCCAACATTCGTGTCGATCCCTCGAAGGTTGAAGCCATTCTTAAATTACCTTCGCCTTCGACTCTTCGCCAACTCCAAAGCTTGCAAGGGAGAGCAAACTTTTTACGTCGATTCATTCCTAATTACGCCGAGATAATGAAAGGTTTTACTAGGTTGTTGAAACAGAACACTCCATTCTTTTAGGATGAGATACCTCAGAAATATTTTGATGCACTTAAACACGCATTGACCCATGCACCATTATTGCATCTTCCCAACTACAACCAGGATTACTTTTTATACCTCACCGCTTCTCATTCCACCATTAGGATGGTTTTAGTTCAAGAAGATGAATTCAACGCTAAAAATGTGATTTACTATCTTAGTCAAACTCTGAATCCGATTGAGCTTAAATATTCACATGTGGAGAAATTGGCCCTGACAGCTGTTCAAGTTGTCCAGCGTTTTCGTCACTACATTCTACTACGCAAAACCACAGTAATTTCTGACTGTAACCCTATGATGTATATTTTGACTAAACAATTGCTAGGGGGAAAGTATTCCAAATGCATCATTATCCTGTAGGAATTTGACCTGGAATTTGAAAAATCCAAGTCAAAGAAGTCTTTGGTTTTTGCAGAATTAATGTGTGACTTCCCGCGTACTGATACCGAAACTGTGGCAGAAGAATCCCTTGCGGATGAATCTTTGTTTCTTATCAGTACTCTTGATCCATGGTATGGAGATATAATTGTCTATCTCCAAACCCAATATTTTCGCCCTGAAATCTCATGATCTCAGCGAAGGAAAATACGCTTCCAATCCCAACAGTACAGAATTATTGGAGATACACTCTATCGTCATGGAGTGGATTCTGTTTTCGATTGTTGTTTAACTCATGAGGAAGCTGAAAAGGTTCTGAATGACTGTCACTCTGGAGCATGTAGCAGTCATATGTCTGGGTATGCCACAACCCAAAAGATATTGCGCATTGGTTATTTCTGGCCATCCTTATTTAAAGATTGTATCAATGCAGTCCAAAAATGCCACAATTGCCAAATTTTTGATCAAAAGATGTGTGCTCCACCTGCTCCTCTCCACCCTATAATTGTCGTTGGTCCTTTTGCAAAGTGGGGTATCGAATTTGTTACATGTAACCCTCACTCGGAAGAGGTGCATGCATATATTATTCTTGCAGTAGATTATTTTACCAAGTGGGCCGAGGCGATGCGTACATTTTCAGCAGACGGCAAAACTGCTGCTATTTTTGTTTTCAATCATATAATTGCTAGGTTCGGTGTTCCTCAAGCGATTATCACTGATCATGGAAGTCATTTTCAGAACATCATGATGACTGAACTAACAGATCAGCTTGGCATGCGTCATGATAGCTCTACTCCATATTACCCACAGGCTAATGGTCTGGTTGAGGCAATCAAGAAAGTTCTAGTTACCATGATCCGATGAATCATTGATATTCATCGCTCAAATTGGCATAACATGTTATTTTCAGCGCTTTGGGCGTACTGAACCTCAGTCAAAACATCAACAGGTTTCACTCCTTTTCAACGTGTTTACGGGTTGGAAGCAGTGTTACCCATTGAATGCGAAATTCCGTCGTTGCAAATAGCCATAGAATTACTTCCAACCACTTCGAAAGAGGAAAAATGTTTGTTGTACATAGCTCAATTAGATGAGAATCGACGTGATGCTGCATTAGAAATCGAGACTCACGCAAAACGGATAAAATCTCAGTACGATCGTAATGTTACACCTCGTAATTTTTTGGAAGGGGACCTAGTTTTATTATACGATCAAGCAAACGATAAGCTAGGGGCTGTAGAATTCATACCCATGTGGCATGGTACTTTTGTTGTTAAGCGTAAACTAGCCAAAGGGGCCTATGAATTAGTAGATTTTGACGGTGTCTCTTTAGGTAGACCCAGAAATGGGCTTTATCTGAAAAGATATTATGCTTATAGTTTGGTGTGGAGATTCTTGTTAGAATAGTTTCTTTTGCATTGGTGTGTTATAGATTAGAAAGTGTGCCTAGTTTAGAGAGTGTTTTATCATTATTCCTGTTTATCTTGGTTTTACTCTTGATACTGTAGATGTCGGCGTCTTCTCAAACATACATTGGTTTTGATGATGGTGCTTGTCATAGTACACGGAATATTTCTTCTGCAGCTTGGGTTATCTATTCACCCTCTAATGAGTTAGTATCTATCCATGGGGTAAGCCTTGGTCAAACAACAAATAAAATTGTAGAGTATAGTGCAGTGATTGAGTTATTATCTGAATCCATCTCATTTGGGATTCAGTGTTTGATTGTAAGGTTAGATTCTGAACTCGTTGTATTACAGCTTAACAGGGTTTATGCCATTAGAAACCCAGTATTATTAAGATTATTTTTGAGAGTTCGTCTCTTGGAACGTGAATTTGACTACATTGAATATCAACATATTCCAAGATATTTAAACACAATTAGCAAATGCAGTTGCTTCTCAAATGTTAAATAGACATTTGCAATAATCAAGACAGTAAATTTAAAAACATTCCATAAACATGTTATACAAGATAACCAGTAATAGTGATATAGCATAGCATAGAAGTGTGTCAAATATACATCATATTCAATCATAGATTGAAAAACACCTTATGATCGGCAAAAATGATAGCACGAAAAGATATAAATGTCATATGAAGTCTACAAAGGTGATCATCCTCTCCCTGATGATGATCAGGATAAGAAACCACAGTTCGGGCCACCCTACAAAGGAACCTTCTAAAAGGTCTTGGGACCCCAATCACATAGCGCTGAAGCCTAAGAGGAATATCATCTATACTAGTTTGTGGGATATCTACTATCAAGTGCTCTAGATGATTCTCCAATTCGGCCAAGGTCTCTGTTGATTGGTCCTATGGGGTCGGTGCTGCAGCAGCAAGGTGTCTTCTCTCATAGGGCGGGAGAGTGGCTGGTCGCCATGGACCCACATTTGCATTTAAAACTTTTACTATCAATTTTTGGACGATTTAAAAACAAAAAAAAATTAGTTTACAAATTTAGGAAATGTTGAAAATAATTTTACCTGTATCATCCCATTGCTCTCTTGGTGGAAGAGCCATGTCTGGATCACCACGATAATCCATCTTAGCATATGGAAAGTCCTATATCACAAAAATTTGGTTTCCCAACCAACGAAAATACTCAGGTGAGAATCGAACAACCTCAGTCCCCTCCTCGGGATGACGAGCCATGACTGCAACCCAACGCATAATCCTAGGATCTCAGGGAAGTCCAACCTCAAGGGAGAGTTGTTGTGGAACTAGCATAGGTACCCTCTCTAGGCCAAAGCTCACAACTAAGAAACCATATCCAAAGTTCTTTAGTTGTCTGTTCTTTGCCCTAGTCAGTTGGCCTTTCACATTGGCCAACATAGCATCGCACCAGTTGAAGATGGTGCCTCGGAAGCAGTCTACTGCGATGCACATTTGGGAACTAGTAGCTAGATGCAATGCTGCGCTCCCACATAATCTAGTGACAGTAAATGCGATCACTTTAAGTTCAGGATGGGAGATGGTCTTAACATCTATCCGTTTGTCTGCAGTTTAGACATTGCAAAACTCTAGTCGGAGACTAGCGATAGACTGGCCACCTAGCCTAGACTCGAATAGAGATAATCCTTTTCCTCTCTTGGGCAAACTAGTTAGAAAATAAATGTCCTTTGGCTCGATTTCGAGCCGGTGACCACCAATTATGAAACATTGGTCCTGTGTGCCCCACTTATCTACCAACCATTGCAGAAAGTCTACCTGAGCCCTCATGCCAGGTATGGCTCAGAATTTCAATAGTCCACATGCTCTTAATGCCTGTATCTAAGGTGGATGGAGTAATGCGGCTTGGTCCACATCTTCGTGTTCCCTTTCCCGCCAAACAAGCATCTTGTGTATATGCATTACAAAATAGGTGGATTCGAACTTTGTAATTTCAAAATCTATGGGCGGAAATGAAAAAAGATAGGGTTTCAAAAAGCGTTTCACAGGGTCTGTACCCTCTAGGTTAGGGATAGTGCATAGGTTCTCACTCGTCCTTAATGGCAGGTGCAGGACCCTGACTCTTTTTTTTGTACGAAAAAGTTGGGGTTTGCAGGGTACACATGGTGCACCTGCGCAACCACCGCGAGCGATTTTTTAAGCAAAATTTCCCTAAAAATTGAATTTTAAAGCCCTAAAAATGAAAATGAAATGGATGAAATGCAAGTCAGAGATGATGTGGATTACCTGAAGAGGACGGTTCTCGATTCCAACGGTTGGAATTTCCGCAATCTTCACAGGAATTTTTCTTACCAAAAGCTCTTACTTTTCACTCTGAAGTCAAACAGTAAAAATGAATTTACAAAAGCCCTTTTTATAAGATTTTTTGAATGAATGAATTTTTAATTTGTTTATTTTTCACTTTAAAAAGGTCACTTTTGATGCATTTTTATTAACTTTAAACATATATGAGTAATGTTTGGAGTTTTTGTGCAGAATATTGGTTTTTCAGGGAGAATTGATCATTTTCGACAAAAAACATAGGAGTCCTCTTTAAGCTCTTTTTTGACTCGTAAAATATGAAAAGATTGCCGAGTTTTTCTTTTTAAACTCATTAAAACGAAATTAAAAGAATAGTCCACTTACAACTCTTTTCTGATCGTATACACATGAAAATATTACCAGACTTTTGTCGTTTCAAGTTCGATATTGGTAATAAAATGATGTGTCTTCGATCACTTTTTTACTTTTTCAGATTGAAGGCACTAATTATGAAAAGTACTCCTTGATCGTAATGGTAAAGCGGTTCTCTCAAGTATTATTTTATACTTTTTTGGGCTTCGGAGACACAAATTTACGAAAAAGGACAACCATGGAGTTTTCTTAATTTTTTCTTCTGACTCCCTAAAATTGAAAAACACCGAGTTTCTCCTATACTGGACTCGTTAAAATTTAACAGTAAAGGACCTGCTCAATTTTAAATAGGAACAGACCACTCCTTCTTAGGGTTCAAATTTTAAACTAAGTTGGACTCATCCGAAGGATGAGCTTATAAACAAGCAAATGTTATCCTCCTCAAGCTTGTCAAAAATAAAGAGGTACTTGCCAGAAATGGTGGGGGAAAGAGAGAAAAATGAACCTGTTTGGTATACTTTGTGTTTAGAAAAGTAGTTAACCACTCTTGAACACGACATTTTTTGTTCACTTGGGTTGGGAAATCCTTTGCCTAACAATTAATCAAACCATATTGAAAGTCTTCAGCCAGTTTCTGGGTATTAGCTTTGGCTCAATTGTCACCAAACCATATGCAGTGTCGTTATGTGTTCAAAAGGTCATTTCAAATAAACCATTCATTTGCAAAATATATGTCATCCATCCTTGACCATCCCTGAGTTAGTCCTTGCCAAATACATTTCTTCAAAACTTTATATATGATTTCGTGTTGTGGGCTTGCCTACGACGGATTGCTTTCTATCGACTCTAACTCATTATCTAGAAAGATGATATAGAAATCGTTAGTACCTTGGAATCTGCATGCCCTAATGGTAGGTTTCTTGCCTTTGACGACAGGTTGCATCATTGACCTTCGATCAAAGGATTCTGTGACGTGTTCGACATCGATTCATTTAATCACATTTCATAGATTGTACTGAGTACTTTGAGGGCCATTGACATTACTGGTGGTTTCTCTCACACTTGTTAACAGTTCACATCATTGACTGGTAATCAAGTGGTTTCTACCATGTTTGACTTCGATGCATTCATTCACATGGATAGAATCGTACTAGTTCGCGAAGCAGAAATCAAGACCCTGGATCTAGTTTCCACCATCGAGGCTGTGAGGAATTTTGTTATTCATTATACAGTGGACTATTCATAAACAGATGGTTGCACTCATACTGTGTCTACATATGTCTATGCTTGTGATGTATTACAAAATCATTCCTGTATCAGAGCAGTTTAGATAGTTTTCTAGTCAGGTTTGATCTGAGTATGGGAATGCCTACCTCAGCGATGATATGTTCATATAGTATAGTAAATATATTTGCATGATTGCATTGAATGTTTTTATAGGTTCTAACCAAGGTGTCCACAGGAAGATCCTTGAAATGATAAAGTACTTCACTCTTTTTAGATGAAAAAAATATCCTCATCTATTACAAACTTCGCACTTTAGGGGGCAATCTGTTGCACAAAAATTGTCATCTTGACATTCTGCAATTAGTGTGAGTCTATCACCACTCATACCTTCCTCCTTTGCAAGTCTTAAACCTTAGTTCTTCATATCAAGCCTTGAAAATAAGAGAAAGACCTTAAAAATCTCTAAAACTCTGGTTCTGCACTTTCTCCTAGCATTACTTGAGGTCCCGCACCTATTGGTCATGTCCCCTCCACACCTGACTGCTCTGTCTCTGTGTTATGGGTGCAGACCCCTGTGAAAGTTAAAAAGGCGCAAGTACATTCTTAAAAACTCACTTTGAGTCATTTCTGGAAGCTTCTAGAGGGAATCTTGAGGTGGCAAGTTCTCTCCTTAAAGTTTCATGCATCCCATACCTTAAGGAGCTACCCCCCTGATGTGAGGAGCTTATCCCTTTGAAGGAAGAATCTATCACTTCAATGGTGGACCTGTAACCTCCTTCCTTTGCACTATAAAATGAAGCATTGTGCTGGTTACTGAGGAGGTTGAAAGCTGAATATTTTTTAGGGTAAATGCTGCTGGAACTTAATCTTCCTAATTGAGCTTTTGAGAGGAGAGATGACATACCTTTTGATCTCATTTGGAAGAGAGTGAGGCTTGTCAAAGTAGAGGAGATTCCTGTTTGGACCCTGGGAAGAGCTTGTACAGCATCAAGGCACCGAAGGTTGTAAAGTTCTTCTATTTCAAAGTTAATACAATCAAGTTTATTTTTCTCAATAAGCTATGTTTTATGGTTTATTTCATGGATTCCTTGATCACCATGATGAACATGATTTATTATATTAGCTATGCAGGTGTTATTTGATGTGTGCTTGTTTGTGATTGCAGTTTCTTAAAAGGAAACTCTTTTGGAGTTGTTGGAGCATGGCTGCCACAAACTAGCGTTGGACTTAAGGTAGGGTCTAAAACACCTCTTTAGTTTTTATTAATGAATCACAATATGTTTAGAGAAAGGTAGATTTGCTTGTCCTGCTTGTTGCTAGATATCTGTTGATACCAAGGAGATCGGCCTTATCTGCAAGATCGATTTATCTGGCCAACGCCCGTTAGCCCAACAGCTTACGGGGGTGGTGGGGTTGGGCTCGGAGGGGTGGCGAGGTGATTCCGGGAATCATCCCACCACCCCCATGGGTCATTGGGCCGCTAGGTTGGGGTGAAGGGCCACGGACAACCTCCACCCCACCCCAGCATTCCAACGGTCTGCGAGGGTGGCGGGGCGATTCTGGAAATCACCCCTCCACCCCCGCGGGAATTAGGGCCATGGAGGTGGGGCGGAGGGCTACAGACAGCCTTCGCCCCACCGCGATGGCCCAACAGCCCGCACGGGTGGCGGGGTGATTCCTGGAATCACCCCACCACCCCCGCAAGCCATTGGGACACTAGAGTGGGGTAGAGGGTTGTAGATAGCGTCTGCCCTAACCCAGAGGCATAACGGCCCACAAGGGTGGCGGGGTGATTCCCAGCCCCCGTGAGTTGTTGGGCGACTGGGGTGTGGTGGAGGGTTGTGGATAGCCCTCCCCCTACTCCGGCTACCCAACCGCCTGCGGGGTGGCAGGGTGATTCCAGGAATCACCTCACCACCCCTTCATGTCATTGGGATGCCAAGGTGGGGCGGAGGCTGTGGACATCCTCCGCCCCACCCTGGCACAACCCTCCACCCCACCCCCACAGCCCAATGTCCCGTGGGTGGTGGGGTGATTTCTGGGAATCACCCCGCCCCCCCCCCCTCCGCCCCACCCCGTTGGCTTAATGGCCCATGGGGGTGGAGGGTTGATTCAGAGAATCACCCCGGCCTTCGCCACACCCCGGTGGCCCAACGGCTCATAGTAGTGGTGAGGTGATTACAATAATCACCCCGCCACTCTTGCAGGCTGCTTGGGTGATTACGGGAATCACCCCACCACTCCAGCAGGTCGCTGGGGTGGGGCAGAGGGCTGCAGACCCCACCCGGTGGCGCAATGGCCTGCAGGGGTGGTGGGGTGACTCTGGGAATCACTCTGCCCTCCGCCACACCCCGACAGCCCAACCTCCTACCCACACCGGCAAACAAACGACCCACAAGGGTGGCAGGGTGAATCTCACCCCGCCACCCCCACGGGTCGTTGGGTCGTTGGTGTGGGTTGGAGGGCTGCGGACAACCTCTGCCCCAGCCCGGCAGCTCGTGCGGGTGGCAGGGTGATTCCAGGAATTGCCCCGCCACCCCCACAAGCCGTTGGGCCACTGGTGTGGGGAGGAGGGCTACGAATAGCCTCTGCCCCACCCCGGCAACCCGCACGGGTGGCGGGGTGATTCCCAGAATCGCCTTGCCACCCTGCAGGCTGTTGGGCCGCCGAGGTAGGGTGGAAGTTATCTGCAACCCTCTGCCCCACCCCAGTGGCCCAACGGCTCACGAGGGTGAGAATCACCCTGCCACCCTATGGGCCATTGGGCCGCCGGTGTGGGGTGGAGGTTGGGGGTGGCAGGGTGATTCTCAGAATCATCCCACCACCCCCGTGGGCTGTTGGGCCACCAGGGTGGGGTGGAGAGTTGTGGGCTATGCCCCACCTTGGTGACCCAACGACCCATTAGGGTGGCAGGGTGATTCCCGGAATTGCCCCACCACCCCGCGGGCCGTTGTGCCAATGGGGTGGGGCGGAGGATGCAGCCCTCCGCCACACCCCTACGGCCCAATGACCCAAGGGGGTGGCAGGGTGATTACCCTGCCACCCCTGCGAGTCGTTGGGCTTCCGGGTGGGTTGGAGGCTGGGGGTGGTGGGGTGATTCCACCTCACCACCCCCACAGGCCGTTGGGCCGTCGAGGTGGGGCGGAGGCTGCCCAACCCGGCAGCCCAACAGCCCGCCACCCCACCCCGGTGGCCCAACGGCCCACAGGTGTGGCATAGTGATCCCGGGAATCACCCCGCACTCCGCCCCACCCTAGCGGCCCAATGGCCCACGAGGGTGGTAGGGCAATTCCAAGAATCTCGCCGACACCCCCGCGGGTCGTTAGGCTGCCAGGGTTATTGTTATTGTCAAGCTTCAAGGGGAAAACAAATTCAAGAATGCAACTTACATGGTAAGACATTTAAAATGTATATTTGATTAATGTTAAAAAAATCATTTTTATACAACTTAATTAAACTTTTACTATTTCATGTTACAGGCAAAAGTTAAATCTTCTTAACCATGAAGATCAACTATTTATAAATGATTATGAGTTCATCCATATTGATTGTTTGGAAAAAGATGATAGCTATATTTCTATGATTTTTAATTGGGTATATGGAAAGAGTCATAGCCAAATATTGACTTATGATGTTGTTTTGAGAAAACTAGCATATGAAGACAAATAAGCAAATGGAGAGATAGTTAACATTTATCAAAAACCATATTTATTGATTAACTATCTTATAGACATGCTCAAATGTTCTAGATTTATTTTCTGGATCAGGTAAGTTTTATTATCTGGAATTGAATTTCAATATGTTATTTCTTAATTTATATGTCATTGTACTAATTTACTTCGTTATTTTTTTTGTGTTTGATAATTAGGTACAACACTATCATGTTGCCTTCAAAAATGAAGAAATTACATTGCCATTGAGAAAGATCCAATACAGTGCAATTTTATTCAGCGAAGAATTAATGCTCTTCAATTTCTTCCAGATGCAATACAAGAAATTAGGTTGAAGAAAGGGGACTTTAGTGAATCACGTGTGGCAAAAAAGGCAAAGGAACCCCAGCCACCATTACACAAAATGATTGGAAAGACATACATTGGGAGATTTGCAGAAATCAAAGATCCAAAAGGAAAATGAGCAAAATGAAGCAAACAATATTGTGGAAGAAGACAATGATGAAACTCTAGAGGACAAAGGGTTCGGATTATGTGACATTGTTGATTAAATTTAAGTTATGCTTAGAAATCAAGCTCATTTTTTGTAACTATTAATTAGTTATACTTGTAATGTTTTGACTTTGACATTTTATGAGAAGAAAAAGCACTCAATTAAGGTTGTTATGCATTCAATATTTGTATTATGTGATTTTCGCCTTAATTTTTATGTTAATCATTTTTTTTAAAAAAAACTGTGATTAATTATTTTTGACATGAATTCATAATAAAAAAAAAAAAAAAAACTATTATTTAACCATTTTTAAGTTAAAATTTTCCTATAAAAATTGGTGTTTTTGACATGTCATTTCTAGCAAAAATTACAAAAACTATAAAACATGTAGTTTTTTAGTTTATTTATGTCAAAATGTTATTTTTATGTAATTGTTAAAAATTATTGGTTTTTAGAGACAATTATTTTCATGTGAGGGAAAAAATTAATTAACGATGTATAAATATGTAGAATATCGAAAATTCAAAATATCGACCTTCTTCTTTAAATATGCAAAATAATAAAACCTCACTACAAAAAAAAATTAAAATAAAAACAAGAAAATATGAAGAAGAAGACCACTTCAAAAATTATTAAATTTAGAAAATAATTATTTACATTTCATACATTAGAAAATTTAAAGTCAAGAAATAGGTCTTTTAAAAAAAGGGCCTGATGCAGAATTACCGCTTTTTTAAATCAGCATGAAAATCACTACCATTCTAAAACACAATGTAAATAAAAAAATTTAAATTGCCAAAAACTATGCTTCAAAAAAAAACATGTGTTATGCATCACCCTTTTTCAAAATCGGGTCACTTTTTTGCTATCTCTACGAAATGGGTAACAGTGTCAGTTCTCATTTCAAAGTTTACATTGTTAAATGTAGTCATATTCACTTCAAGTGGATGCATGATTATATAAGAAGATACTGGAAAGCTAATAGCAAAAGGTATCAGAACTCCAAACATGGTATGCGTGCTAAAAAGAAGTAATAGAAGAAATAAGAGATTGAAAGCAATCCCTTCTCCAAATTTTAAATAATGGAAGTAAGGCCCATCTCATGGGGGCTTCACTAGGTGAGAAATACCATACCACGTGCATTCATATTGGGGGATGTATATTGAGGAAAAAATGAAATAATATATTGAGCATATAAAGTGTGCCAGAGTGTTTTTATATTGGCAGGGATAAAAAATGGAGCTTAAAGTTAATGAAAAGATATAAAGGGGTACAATAAATGTTAATAAAAAAATCGATACATATGATATCTAGTGAAAGTAGGGGTTTTTTTAATTTAGAAGGTGTATTGGGTTCGTATTGGTGGGGGGTTAAATATTGTGATTTTTAGAGGTATTTTCCAATATGTAGTCAAATTAAGGGTATTGTTTAGTATGCCATGAATGCACGTGATATGTCAGAAGTTCATTAAGTGAAGCCCCCATGGTCCATCTACAGTCCATTACTACCTAGAATAGAAACAAGGAACACTATAGAAGAAAGAGAAAATAAATATTGGCACAGTCTTAAGGTGAGAATAATATGGAATTTTTAAGGAAGAATACTTTTTAATGAAGCTCCAACAGAAGAGTGGTGTTCATTTGGGTCTGCAAAAATAATTCTTATCAGAAAGAAAAATACATAAGCTCAAGGGGAGAATACTCAACAAATAAAAGGAAAATTATTTAGCATCATTTTATAATGATGTCACGCTATTTTGTAGGATCCATAAGAATTAGTTGTAGGTTTTTGGTCTCTAATGATTGATTTGAAGGTGTGTCACATGCTTAGGGGGAGAAAGTGTTTTGATTAGTAACATTGGAGTTAGTAGGGTCCTCATGAAATAGCAACAGGTGGATGATGTAACATGCCACCCAATATTTACCCGCTTTTACAATCCCTCCAGGTAAATCTATAACATGACCCAAACTCCTAGCTCCAATTAAGGAAGTGGGGCCTACAACTGAGACTTACTGACCACAAATTGACATCCTACAGGGATTGCAGATCACCTAGGAGCTGAAGAAACACCCCAAGTGATCAATCCCTAAGTTGGAACTTCATTTTAGTGACCTAGACTCCCAATCACACCCTTGACATCACCTGCATGTGGTTGAAGGCCTCCAACCACACTCACAAGCCTTGATCCATGCGGTAATGACCTAAATTTCTCAATTCATAGCATGCAGTCCTGAGATTTGAGCGAAAATTCTAGGCCAGCCTCCAAACCACTACCCCAAACTTCCTAAGGCTTTCCAGCATGATAAATAACTCAATGACAAGGCTAAACATACAAACTTGAATAATAAACTTGACCTAACTAGGCCTAACCATGACAATAATTTCTGTTGGCATTATGATATAGATTTGGCACTATGACACAGGTGTTGTCCTTGATGGCAACTCACATAGATCACGGATCACAGTTTAGGCTCACAAAATGAAGAAAGAGAGGTATACGCAGGTTCCCCATTGACCAAGCCACGTGTACACATGATTTCGCAGACCAAAAGGTGCATATAGCATACACACGCACTTTCACGAAAGGAAAGGCGCGTACATGTTGGAAAATTTAGTTTTGGTCCGTGGTATTTGGTCCATGGTATTTTGATCCATGGTATTGGTCCAAGGTATCTTGTCCGAAGTGTTGACCCCAGGTATTTGGTCCAAGGTATTGATTCTAAATGGTTTTGGACCATGGTATTGAGTAAGGGCTAAGACTATAAAAGGAGGAGAAGATCATTAGGCAAGAGTACTCATGAATTGAATATCTAATGAAGAGAAAGATCTAGAATACAGGTTATTGGGTTATGGTTCATAGCTGAATCTGAATCAAGGATGAACCTGAGTTCTTGATGAAGGATAAGTGTTATTGATGGGTTAAGATCTTAAGGCTTGAAGAGAAGTATCTTTGTGTGGATTTGATCTTTTATCTGAATAACTGGCGCATGTTGTAATCTGTAAAATATGATGATCTGGGTATAACTGATGTTTGGAATTGTTGTAAAGTTTAAATCATCATTTACAGATCTGTACGCAGGTTCACATTAGTAAAGGCGCATATACACACTAGTTTGGCATATCTAAACAGCGTATACACAGGTTCGCCTTGAGATAACAATGTATCTAAGCAGGTTCGACACGTTGAAGTAGTGTATACCTAATTAAATATGTTTTAGCTACTTCTATTTGTTGTTGCGATGTTCTCGGTTCTGGTTACTGTCACTATATTTGGGTTACAACATTCTGAGAAGTAATTGATTTATTTGGTTTTGGTTGGTGCAAAAGAGATTTGTTGATGCAGATATAATTAATGGTTAATTGATATTATTGATAGATCCAGTCTGAAAGTTTATGAAACATGGTCCTTGAAAGAAAAGAAAAGGTTGTAGCCTTTTGTAGGCCTGCACCTACATACTAGTAAACACATCAGCTAGTACAAGAGGTAGGGGGTTGTAGCTCCTTCCTAGGAGAAGCTGTAGAACGAGAGAAGGTTGTAGCCTTATGTAGGTAGAAGCCTGCATACTTGTATAAGTCTAAACCAGTACAAAAATTGTAAAAATAAATTTCTTATTCAAAGAAGATAGAGACGATTGCAGCAGGTGGTTTTCACCTACATTAGGTTTCCACCTTATATCTTGTGTTCATGTGTGTGTGATTGTCTGTTTTGTTTTACTACACTTGGTTATTATTTATATGGTTGTGATCCACTGATTAAAGGTCAACATATGAAAAATTAACTGAATCATAAGTTTGCAGGATATACGTTGGTTTCCTTAATAAAAGTTGCGTATACACGAGAATTCCATTAACTGAAGTAGCGTATATGAACCTGAGTATGTAAATGAAATATTATTGACTTGCTAATACTGATTCAACCCCCCCCTCCAGCATTATTTCTAACAATTGGGATCAGAGTAGGTCCTTCAGAAGAAGCTTGATCGCTTGAAGGAAGATCTATCATCATGAGTAACTACAAAAGAGAGGGATCCATTAGACCACCAATATTTGATGGGAGAAACTTCATTTATTGGAAGGTAAGGACTACAACCTATCTTCAATCTCTTGGAATAGATGTCTAGGAAATCATGGAAGGAGAATATACATTTCCATCAGCAATTCCTACAGTTACAGCAGGTAAGAAGCAATATGAAACCAATGCCAAAGTTGTTAATACATTATTAGGGAGTCTATCACAATTTGAATTTGTCAAAGTTATGCAACTCAAAACTGCCAAAGAAATATGGGACAAGATCATTCTAAGCTATGAAGGAGACAATTAGGTAAAACATGGAAAACTGCAATCTCTCAGAATTCAATATGAAACTCTCAAAATGCACAATGATGAAAGTATTGCTAGTTACTTCTTATGCATAGATAAGATTGTTAATTGCATAAATAACTTGGGTGAAGAGATAAAAGAAGTTACTTTAGTTGAAAAGGTTTTAAGATCCTTCTCTACTAAGTTTAAATCAAAAGTATCTGCCATAGAAGAAAAGCATGATCTTCAAACTATTACTATGACACAACTACACGGAATCTTAACTGCCTTCGAAATGAGAAAAGGAGGTCCATCAGATATGAGAGAAGTTGCATTCAAAGCTTTAGGAAGAGAAGAATTCCATGAATCGGGACATATTTCAGAAGGAGAAGAAGAAGCAAACTTTGTCAAGAACCTTCAATGGGGTTCTGAGAGATTCAGAGGTAAACTACCCTTCAAATTTTTTGCTTGTGGAAGAGTCGGTCATTATGCTGCCAAATGTCCTCATAAATATAAGCTTGATAAAGGCAAAGAATCAACAAAATGGAATAGAAAACAAAGTGTAAGTAAGAAGAGCTACTATACTCATGAAGATAATGATGGTTTATCAAATAGTGATGAAGATGAAAATATTAATGACTATAGACTTCTAATATCTTTTGAAGATGATGATTTCTTGGATGATTTAGATGAAGATGACCTTTATGAAGAAATCTATAAACTCAAAGTTTGTTTAGAATAAAATAATATGATTATAGATACCAAGACATTCTAGCTTGCTGAAAGAGAAAAACACAATGAAAAACTAGAATGTGTAATTGTGGGTCTAAAAAAAGATATTGAGAAAAAAGACTCTCAATCTCAGATTTGCTAAAGGATCAGAAACTGTAGATGAAATTATCAAAGTGCAACACTCTCCTCTGATAATGACAGGTCTTGGATATACTAAAGAAGCATCTCAAGCACAGAAGTCGTCTACCTCCACTAAAAGCTATCTTGATGCAGCAAAGAGAAGTGAACAGTTTGACAATTGTCAGAAAAGGCATAAAGCAGATCACCAGGTAAATCAGGTTCAATCTACTTCAAGGATGAACAGAAGTTACAACCAACCTTAGGTAAATCATACTCAATTTGCTTCAAGAATGAATGTCAATGGAAACTACAATCACCAGGTCAGTAGATTCGATAATCGCAGGAACTTCTTTAATGGCCAATGTTTTTCATGTCATAACTTTGGACACAAAGCTGCTCAATGTGTTGCCTACAAGACCATCATGTCTAGAGAAGCACGAAATCAAAGGAATGTGACAGGGATCATGAAAAGGACCTACAATAACTTTTCACTTCTTGAAAATGAACTAGAATGCTCTATCTGTAACTTCGGTCATGAAGATTTTGAATGCAGGAGTAAATTTCAGGAAACATCTCAGAAGGAGAAAACTTCATTGAGTCCCAAAATATGGAGGAAGAAAGAACCACAAATAGAAAGATGTGGTATAGCCTTGTATGTAGAAGGACAAGAAAATCAGTGGTACATCGATAGTGGATGCTCGAAACACATGACAGGTGATAAAGAAAAACTTCAGTCATACAATGCCTTAGAAAAGGAAAAGAGGGTCTCATTTGGAAATGACACTCCTGCTGTCATAAAAGGTAAAGGTTTTGCTCTCTTAAAGGGAAAGGTTAAAGTTGGGAATGTTATGTATGCTTATGGTCTAAAGCATAAACTATTGAGTGTCAGTCAAATGTGTGATCAAGAAAATGAAGTAGTATTTCGATCAAATGGATGTGTTATCCGTGAGCTTGATACAGGAGAAACTATGCTCAAAGGCATAAGAAATCCAAACAACTTATACATACTCAAGGGAGGACAACAACAATGTTATCTAAGCCAAAATGATGAACACTGGCTATGGCACAGAAGATTGGGGCATCTAAGCTTCCCACAAATAAGGAAAGCATGCAAATTCTAGGTTGTTCATGATCTTTCTAATACCAACATTCCAGAAAATACAATATGCAAATCATGTCAATTTGGTAAGCAAACCAGAGCACATTTCCCTAAGAAGGAAGGATCAGCTAGTAAGCCTCTTGAACTTGTTCATACTGATTTATGTGGTCCGACAAGGAAAAAGTCACCTCGTGGAGAAGAATACTTTATATTGTTCATTGACGATTTTTCCAGAATGTGTTGGATAGGACTTCTAAAGAATAAAGATGAAGCATTTGAAAAGTTCAAAGCCTCCAAAGCTTTGGTTGAAAATGAATCAAATCACAAAATCAAATGCCTCAGATATGATCGAGGAGGGAAATTTACCTTAGATGAATTCTTCGACTTTTGTGAAGAACATGGAATAAAAAGAGAATTCTCCACCGCAAGGACTCCTCAACAAAATGGAGCGGTAGAAAGGATGAACAGAACTATTCAACAAATGGCTCGTGCCATGCTAAATGAGTTTGGAACTCCTACAACCTTCTGGGGTGAAGTTGCATTTGTTGTCATCACTATCCTCAACAAAGCAAATGTTCGGGTAAACAACACTCAAACTCCATATGAACTTTGGTATGGCAAAAATCCAAAGCAAGTAAAAACCGAAGAGTGTGAAGAAGATGAGGATTATCCTTCCACATCAAATTAGACAAATTCTAAAGAAGAAGACAATGAAGCACCAAAAGAACAGATAACGACAGAAGAAAAGACTCCATCCAGGTATGTTAAAAAAAATCATCCAGAGACTCAAATTTTGGGATAGAAAGAGGCAGGTGTGCAAACAAGAAGAACTAATACAGAAGCTTCAAGCTGTCTAGCATTACTTTCCTCCATCAAACCTCAAAATGTAAGTGAAGCATGGAAATATGAATGTTGGGTCAAGGCCATGAATGAAGAACTTGAGCAAATTAAAAAGAATAATACTTGGGAATTAGTTCCTAGACCACATGATAAGAATATCATAGGAACCAAATGGATATTTAAAAACAAGATGAATAAAAATGGTGAAGTTATCAGAAACAAGGCTAGACTTGTTTGTAAAGGATATGCTCAACAGGAAGGTATAGATTTTGAAGAAACTTTTGCACCTATTTCTAGACTTGAAGCCATAAAAATGTTCCTTGCTCTTTCTAGCTTTCAGAAATTCTAAGTATACCAAATGGATGTAAAAACTTCCTTTCTTAATGGAGACTTAGAAGAAGAAGTATATATTGAGAAACCAGATGAATCCATCCTTGGAAATGATCCAAAACTTGTATGCTGACTCAGAAAGGCTCTCTATGGTCTAAAACAAGCTCCAAGGGCCTCGTATTACTGTCTTGACAAATACCTCCATCAACAAGGTTTTTCAAAAGGATCAGCTGATAGCAATCTATATACAAAGATTGATAATGATAAATTCCTAATACTTGTAGTGTATGTTGATGATATCATTTTTGGTAGCAATGAAGAAGCCATGAATCAAAACTTTGCTTTGATAATGCAACAAGAATTTGAAATGTCCCTGCTTGGTGAACTCACATATTTTCTTCTTTTACAAGTTCAACAAAGGAAAGATAGTATTTTTCTATCATAAACCAAGTATCTCAAGCAGATCTTGAAAAAATACAGCACGGAAGATTCTAAACCAGTATGTACCCCCGTGGTAACAGGATGCAGTCTCAGCTCAAATGATGAATCAACAACAATACATCAACCAACCTACAGGTCCATGATTGGAAGTTTTCTTTATCTAACAGGTACCCGACCAAACATCATGCATGCAGAGGGAATAGTTGGAATATTCCAAGCAAATCCAAAGGAATCACACCTTCAAATAGTCAAAAGGATCTTCAAATATCTTCAAGGAACTCAGAATCTTGGTTTATGGTATCCTAGGAATACAGATCTTACACTTCATGCATTTACAGATGTAGATTGGGCAAGAAGCGTGGATGACAGAAAAAAAAATAGTGGTGGTGCATTTTATATGGGTTCCAAATTAGTGTCTTGGTTCAACAAGAAACAAAGTTCAATTGCATTATCTACAGTTGAAGCAGAATATGTGGTTGTTGCATCATGTTGCACACAACTCCTTTGGATGATGCAAGCATTGCAAGACATTCATATCACATGTACTCCACCCATCTCCATTCTATGTGATAATACAAGTGCAATCAGTATTTCAAAGAATCCAGTCATGCATTCCAATACCAAGCACATACTCATCAAATATCACTTTCTACGTGAACAAGTGCTTGAACAAAAGGTCAAATTGGAGTATGCTCCCTCCAAAGAACAGGTTGCTGATATATTCACCAAACCACTGCCTAGAGATACATTTGAATATCTCAGACAGAAGCTGGGAGTACTTGATGCATCATCTTGCTGTTAAAACTTATCTATTTTAGAGAAAAGTAGTTGTATGCGAGTTTCATGAAGAATATCTGCGTACATACGCTGGTTGCTGTGGATACAGCCACATATATGTTGGTTTGAAGAAAAATAGTGGGCCAGACTCAGGATGAAAGAAGTCCGATAACGGTCTGACAGTGATCATCTGGCACAGGGGGAGCATATACTTCTAATAATGCATTGTTGGCATTATCTTAGAAGATCTTGGTACAAATTCACAATTGCTTTTGATGCAGGTGGAACATGTTCATGGGGAGATCATGGTTGCTGGTCTAGATGGTGATTGACAGATGTTGTTGATAACTATCATAGTCTTGTTTCAGATATTTGGTCTCTATGTCATGTATATCTTTTAATGTCAAGGTCATGAAATGACCTATTTTGTTTCCCCGTTATGCATGGGATGGATGATGCAATATTCTTGTTCTGACATGTATAAACAATTGGTATATACCCACTTGGTTGGGTGGATGAGTCAAACTTGGTATATCCCCACTTGGTTGGAAGATGGATGTATGTATGAGTCATTAGTGATAGGAAGGTCATTTTTGGTGTATGTATAGAGTCATATTTCTACAGGCCTTACTTATTTTCAGGGGGAGCATGGACAACACTTCAGCATATCAAAGAATTTAGCATGTACTCAGGGGGAGCATAACCCTTTGCCCTTGATGACAAAGGGGGAGAGTGACTTGGGGTTTCCATCAAGTCCAAACGGGGATATTGTTGCCATTATGATATAGATTTGGCACTATGACACAGGTGTTGTCCTTGATGGAAACTCACACAGATGACAGATCACAGTTCAGGCTCACAAAATGAAGAAAGAGAGGTATACGCAGGTTCCCCACTGACCAAGCTGTGTGTACATGCAGGTTCACAGACCAAAAGGCATGTAGAGCATACACATGCACTTTCATGGAAGGAAAGGCACATACATGTTGGAAAACTTAGTTTTGGTCCATGGTATTTTGATCCATGGTATTGGTCCAAGGTATCTTGTCCAAAGTGTTGACCCTAGGTATTTGGTCCAAGGTATTAATTCTAAATGGTTTTGGACCATGGTATTGAGTAAGGCCTAAGACTATAAAAGGATGAGAAGATCATTAGGCAAGAGTACTCAGGAATTGAATATCTAATGAAGAGCAAGATGTAGAATAGAGGTTATTGGGTTATGGTGCACAGCTGGATATGAATCAAGGATGAACTTGAGCGCTTGATGAAGGATAAGTTCTATTGACGGGTTAAGATCTTAAGGCTTGAAGAGAAGTATCTTTGTGTGATATTGATCTTTTATCTTAATAACTAGTGCATGTTGTAATATGTAAAATATGATGATCTAGGTATTGTTGATGTCAGGAATTGTTGTAAAGTTTAAATCATCATTTACAGATCTGTACACAGGTTCACTTTAGCAAAGGTGCGTATACATGCTGGTTCTGCATATCTAAAGAGCGTATACACAGGTTCGCCTTGAGTTAACAACGTATCTACGCAGGTTTGACACATTGAAGTAGCGTATACCTAATTAAATATGCTTTAGCTACTTTTGTCTACTGTTGTAGTGTTCTGGGTTCTCGTTACTATCACTGTATTTGGGTTACAACATTCTGAGAAGTAATTGATTAATTTAGTTTTGGTTGGTGCAAAAGAGATTCGTTGATGCAGATATAATTGATGGTTGATTGATGTTATTGATGGATCCAATCTGAAAATTTATGAAACGTGGTCCCTGAAAGAAAAGAGAAGGTTGTAGCCTTCTGTAGGCCTGCACCTACGTACTAGTAAACACATCAGCTAGTACAAGAGTTGGGGGGTTGTAGCTCCCTTCCAAGAGAATCTGTAGAACGAGAGAAGGTTGTAGCCTTCTGTAGGTAGAAGCCCGCGTACTGGTGTAAGACTGCACCAATACAAAAATTGAAAAAAGAAGTTTCTTATTAAAAGAAGATAGAGACGATTGCAGCACGTGGTTTTCACCCACATTGGGTTTCCACCTTATATCTTGTGTTCATGTGTGTGTGATTGTTTGTTCTGTTTTACTACACCTGGTTACTATTTATATGGTTCTGATGCACTGATTAAAGGTCAACATATGAAAAATTAACTACATCATAAGTTTGTAGGATATACGCTGGTTAACTTAATAAAAGTTTCGTATACATTCGAGTTCCATTAACTAAAGTAGTGTATATGAATCTAAGTATGGAAATGAAATATTATTGACTTGCTAATACTGATTCACCCCACCCCCCCCACTCTCAACATTATTTCCAAAAAATTCGTCAAACATATGGTAAACGTGTAATCTATAAGCCATGAATCCATATCTGAACATAAGAGTTTGAAACTTATCTGAGATTCACCAAGAAGGTCTAATCCCCTCTCATAATAGTTGCAATAGCTAGAACATGTTATGGAACCATGATTATAACCACTATATAACCATAATATTAACAATGATAGAGCAACAATCAAATCCATATAATAACACATATAAGTACTCATGAATCACAATAAGAAAATAAATCTTATTAACATATGTAAAATCCAACCAAGTTAGGGACTTCCACGTACCACCCGACCATAGGTTGAGATGGACCAAATATCTCTTTCATCCAATCAACCCCATGCCATATTCCAAGCATGAATATTGGAACTCAATACATAAACAACTAGGGCTTCCCAAGTATTAAACCACCTCAACACTTAGGCTACTGCGATCTTGCCAAAACTGGTCAACATATCACAAAGCCTAAAACAAGCTTGGATGACTTAGAGTTTCTTCACCATTACCTTGAGAAAGTTTCCTATTTCCACCTACCTATTGAGGGCTTACCAGAGATTAAATTTCCTCCACTCCCAACCCTTAGGGATTTTCCTAAGACCACCTCACTCAGTTCCAAAACCTTCTAGCAATCTAAATATCAACCAAAAATAATCCCATCACACCATGGCTATCCGAAAATTGCAAGGCAAGGTTGAAACCATTGTCACACTCAGAAAAATTCATGCCAATGATAGAAAATGAACCAAGTACATAAATTCATGTACCATGAATTTACAAACCAATTAGGAAATCACACATGCAACCCGTTACCTGCAAATTTCTCTTATCGAAGTTGCTTAATCCAACCTTCCTTGCTTTTCCTTTTCTTTCCTTATCCTTCCTTTGTCTTCCTTGGTTTCTTACTTTCTCCTCATGGTTCTGTTCTCTCTTTGAAACTAAATCCAAATCCGAGCTAACAAAAAGTAGTGAACTGATCCTCATGATCCTTTTTATCATTGACGCCGCCATTTTCTTCATTTTCCTTTATTTTTCCTCTCATGCAATCCTATGACTTTTCATCTCCCTTTTCTCCTATTTTCCTTTATTTTTATAGATAACCGCCAATTAATTCCTCTTTTCCTTTGCCAATTTCCTTAACCATAATAAAATGAAAGTGATACCCACTAGGATGTTTTTCCAAACTTTCATCTTGGAAAAAATTTCTCATGACCTTGGTCTTATTTTTCCTTTATTAACTTTATTACATGAGATTTTAACCCAAGGTTGTTACAGACTAGTCACAAGTATTAGTAGGAAAAGGAGTTAGTAGATGTTATGGCCTTTATACTTGGAGATGCATTGGAATCACAACATATGATTTCCCTTTGCCATTAATGTCAAAGGGGGAGAGAGACATCAACAACAAGATTAGGTGTAGTAGGCGGTTTCCATCAATTCCAAAAAGGAAGATTGTTGTTGTTGTGTTGGAATTGATATAAAAAATGACATGGATCAGTGATGCAGTAAGTAGAATGATTTCTCAATAATAAGCTAACCCTCACTGCAATATAATTACTGGAGTAACCCTTTGATAACTTTTATGCCAATTAATGATGTATTTCCATAATGCATTATTTGACATGGTTATCATGATGATGATGCATGGAGTGACTATTTAGAGTTTGATGCAAGAGAAGACATCAAATAAGAGGCCAAAAAAAGTGATTGTTGATTGGCATGAGAAATTCAAGGTTAACAATACAGACACGGGTATTCCATGCCTAATTTGGATACCTCCACTATTTGTGAATTCATAATCAACATTCACAACTGAGATTGACAATGTTAACTAGTGTCCACAACTTAGATTGTGTGTTTTGAAGCAACATTTGTCGACCTGTAGGATTACTTTTAGCGTATGTGGTTTTCTCCCTTACTTTTTTCTTTAGGGGATTTTACTATTAATTTTCCCATGGTATTTTCAAGAGGCAATTTTATTTGATAAAATCACAAAACCTATAAATATTAATCACAATTTCATTTGATGTATTGATCTCTTTTTGCAGTATGTGTGACATAAATTTTAGTACTATGGTTTGGTAGTATGGTTCGAATGGATCGATATTATGAAGTGTGTAGCTCTTTATATAATGTCTGTGGTATGTAGTGTACTTTTTAATTTTTTTCTATCATAGGTGCTCAATTGATATGGAATGGTGGTGGAAGTTACATTGTCTTTGATCTGATGTAAGTGAAGGCAAGTATAGTTGCAAGATGATTTATCAAAGGGGTTTGGTGCACAAAGACACATGTAATCAATATATTTCTGAATCAATCACATGGTGTTTGATTTTTTTTTGACATTTAATTGAACCGATGCATCAATTGAGGTACAATCGTAAGTAGCCTTTGTGATGAAGCAAAGATGATAGAAGTTCTCTAACTGCATATATACTTTTCAATTTTGGTGCAATAATAAGCATGCATGTAAGTGTTTTGGTGTCAGAATATGATATGGTATATCAACCAATCTAGTGTATTCATTAGTACCTCAGGCATGATGCACAAGCTCATTCTATGACAGGTGTATCAATCTAATGCATAGGGTGTGACATAATATGGTGGCCAGTTTTCAAATGGGAGTAAGGCATATTACTCTGAATCGATGTACAAGTTTAGATCAATGTGTGTTGGTGTGATATGTGTAAGGAAAAGATTCCCATGCTTGTCATTGAAATATATATCTTTCAATTGCGATGGAACAATGTCTCATTTATGGGTAACTAAC
Source organism: Pinus taeda (assembly GCA_000404065.3). Classification (NCBI taxonomy): domain Eukaryota; kingdom Viridiplantae; phylum Streptophyta; class Pinopsida; order Pinales; family Pinaceae; genus Pinus; species Pinus taeda. The sequence goes on from APFE031440593.1 coordinate 38,640, forward strand.
TTACATTTTTTCATTCATAAGAAATTTTGTCTAAAACCCCTTATCGTGATGATAACTTTACATCTAAGTATTGAAACTAGTAACAAATACATTTATGTATTCAACCAAATGATCATTGATTTGGAAAACCAAAGAATTTTTACCATTCATGGAGTTCATACCCATTCCATTTGAAGAAACATCTGTGTCATGTTTAAAAATTCACCTATGAAAATTGTGTTGATAAATTAGTGGTCTATAATATATTTAACATACTTTACGGTTATGTACCTCTATTAAAAGGTCTCCTTGTTGAAAATAATCACATATCTCAAAATGGGTGAAGTCTCTAGCCTGGTCCAAAGTGCATTGAGTTCTCACATAAACATATGAATGAATTATTCAAACCATGACTTCATGATGTATGTTGAGAACAAGTAGCATGTTTTATTTTTATAAAAATTGATCTTGACACAGTTCTATTTACAAATTAGTCTCTACTTCATTTGAACTTCTACTATACAATAGTTGACCACAAGCCATACAAATTGGATGAGAACAAAGTTTGACCACTAAAATTTGGTGTGACAAAGGGAACTGTTGTTTTGGGTTATCTCTATGAATATTTGGTGTTGTTGTGACAGAATTTTTGACAGAGGTAATTGTTGCCACAAGTTGATAGTCAAAATCATAGTGTTTTGATATATTTAAAAAAAAAACTACATGGCTCAATATTCCTTTTTTATCATAGTGTCTAATCTTAAGCTTTATTGTTGTTACAAGGAGGCTTTGTTAGAAAATCACAAATTGAACTTTAAGTACATTTAAAGCAATTGAAAATTAACACAGAGAAATGATTATGTTTTCAGGTTTGAAATTCAAGGTTTATGTTCAGATCTTGAGTACAAGAAATAATTATAATGTGGGGTCTATTGTTGATGGATTAAAGTATTTCTTGATGGAATCTCAATTTCCCAAGCATTGTTGTTGTAAGTGTATGCTTGATGTTGATGTGTTCCATATGAATTCTATTACTAAATTAATGTGTTGATTAAAAGGCTCATCTGATTGTTGGGCTAGCAAAGTTTAATTGCTTGTGGTCATTGGTAAAATATGCAAAGAATATATTGTGAGTTACTTATGGACATCTAGAGTTGTTTCTTTCCTTTAACATTGTACGTTGAAATATAAGAGGTGTTTTCTATGCTGAGTGAAAAACATGTTTTATTTTGAAGTAAACAAGAAGAAAAAACATGTGAACTAATTAATAAACAAATAAGTATCTAAACCAAGAATAAACCTTCAATGTTGTTTCTAAATTTACTATTTTTTAATTTTGGTTATATTCTTCTCATTTTAATATTTGAAAAGGATTGTGACCTTGAATAATTATTATCATAGATATTATACACAAGTGGAAATACTTAGTTTTAAGTGTAAAAAAATTTCCACGGCATAAAACCATGTAAATTTTTTGTCAATATTACCAATTATATCAAATGCCAACAAGATGAATAAAAAAACCAATATATTTAGCGAAATAAAGAAAACAAAAACATAGTCAACGATTTTGATGTTAGAAATTAATTAATGGAGCAATGAAATACATAACATATTGCAGAAACACAAATACAAAAACGCATAAAACAAGGTAGACATAGATATACATGGTTCACCCAATTCGAGCTACGTCTACGGAGAAACAACCAGTCCTTGCTTTTATATTATCCAACAAAATGAAGAGATACAACCTACAACAGATCCATTCTAATTTCATCTTCACTTTCACACAACCTCCTCTCTCTCTCTCTCTCTCTCTCTCTCTTTGAGAATAGTCATACACAGTCGCAATACATTTCCCTCATATATACTAAGGGTTGAAAGCTAGGGAAAAAATATCCAAGTTAACATAGCTTCTACTATCAGAACATCCACTTAATCAATGACCTAGATTGACTACAAAATTACAATATTTTACAAGGCAAAGTTTCATCTATTTTAGCTTCGGGGGTGGTAACCCTGTCGAGGGGGGCTCATAAAACCATCGTTGCCCCCTGGACCCTAATGAAAGTTATTAAACGGGTTGCATTTCTGCCCCGTTAGGAACTCAGTTCTAATGCAGCGATACCTCTAAACAATCGGGAAGATAATCAGGCTCCAAACTTAACAATCTCCCACTTGGAGACTAATTATAGCAACTCCAACACTACTTCATTTGATGAACAATGCTTCCACTTTGGACCTAGTGTTTTCTCATCTTCACCATCATACTTGAATACCAATTTAAACTAAGAAGAATCTTAGTTTCTCCTTAGTTACAACTTTTAGTCAAATGTCTACATGATTCTGACTAGTGCGTGTATTTTCCAGCTTCAATTGTCCATTTTCCAATACTAGCCGTATGAAATGGTACTTGAGATGTATATGTTTAGTCTTGGAATGAAATGTTTAGTTATTTTCAAGATGAATGGCACTCTGTCTATCACTATATAACTTTCCCATCTCCTTCTTCTTGTCTAACTCACCCATAAACCTTTGTAACCAAATCATTTATTTACTATCCTTTGTAGCAGCAACATACTTTACTTCCGTTGTTGAAAGTGAAACAATGTTTTTCAACTTTGAAACCAAACTAATGGTTGTTCCACCTATAGTAAACACATAACCTTTGGCCTTCCTCTTGTTATCTCTATCACCTGCCATATTTGCATCTACATATCCCTGTAGAGAAATGTTTGAACCACCAAATCATAATGCTTAAATTGTGGTACCTATAAAAAACTTGGCAATCCACTTCACTTACATCCAATACTCTTTTCCTAAATTTTTCATATACCTTATTAAAACTCCCACTGCATGTGAAATATCAGGTTTTGTGTAGATCATTGCATGCATTAAGCTTCCAAATGCTAATGCATATGGAAATTTACACATATAATCCATTTCTTCGTGAGTCTTGGGACACATCTCCTTACTTTGTTTCAAATGGCTAGCCAATGGTGTACTAATTGGTTTTTCATTCTTCATGTTAAATCTTTCCAACACCTTTTATATGTACTCATTCTCAGGCAATGTTAATTTCTGATTTTTCTTGCCTCTAGTTATTCTTATACCAAGGATTTATTTTGCAGCACCCAAATCCTTCATTGCAAATGAATTTCCCAGTTTTCTTTTGAGCACATTTATGTCATGCATGTTAGTCCTTGCAACAAGCATGCCATCTACATACAATAGCAATACAATATAGCTACCATCATTTTTCTTCTTAATATAAACACAATGGTCATAGTGCCATCTACTATAACTTTTTTCAGACATAAACTTGTCAAATTTTAGATACCACTTCCTTGGAGCTAGTTTTAAGCCATGCAAGCTCTTCTTCAATTTTCACACTATTTTTTCCTTTCTTTTGACCTCATGCCCTAGTGGTTGTTGCATATATATTTCTTCTTCCAAAACCCTATGGAGAAAGGTTTTCTTTACATCTAACTGCTCAAGATGCAAATGTTCTGCTCCCACTAGACTTAAAATAGTCCTGATTGAAGTCATTTAACAACAGGAGAAAAAAATGCATCAAAGTCTATGTCTTTTTTTTTTGCAAACCCCTTCACCACAAATCTAGCCTTATACCTCTATTTTCGTTAATATTCTTCCTGCAACCTATAAACCCATTTATTCTACAATTTTGTTTTACCTACATGCAACTTGACTAAGTCTGAAGTCTAGATATTCATCAAGGATTCCATATCTTCTCCCATGGATTGCTCCCACTTCTTCTTGGTTTCTATCTGCATTAATTCTTCATATCTTTATGGTTCGCCAGAATTAGTCAACAGTACATAATATAATGAAGGAGAGCATCATTCAGCAGGTCTACTTATCCTAGTAGATCTTCTAACACCACTTTCATGTGCTTGAGGTGCCTCTTGTTGTTATGGTTGTTGTTTTGGTTGTGGTTTTTGATCATTATGATTTTCAGGTACCTTTACTTTTTCTGTGATCTCATCAAGCATTGTGTATACTTTTTTTTCATTTTCCTATTTCTTTTCCTACATCTGATCATTATACAATATTGTTTCATTTAATATGACTTCTCTACTCCTAATGGTTTTGTGATTTTCATAGTAATATAAGTGATAACCATAATCATTAACACCATATTCAATAAGGGTACATTTTTTTTATTTTTCCTCAAGATTTGTTCTATTTTCTTTATTAATGTGGAAAAAGGCTTCATAACCAAATCTATTTAAAAATGAGTAGTTTACCTCTTTACCTATCCATGCCTCCTCTGGAATACCACCATCCAAGGAACTTGAATGCCCTCTATTTATTAGATAAACTACAATATATACATCATCTACCCAAAATTGTAAGGGAATTCCTACATGAAATCTCATGCACCTTGTAGGTTCCATGATTTTCTTGCTCATCCTTTCTAACACACAGTTTTCCTGTGGCGTTCCTGGAACTATCTTCTCTCTATGAATTCCATGTTTTGAACAACAATTATTAAACTCTTTGCTATAGTATCCACCTCCATTGTCTGATCTAATACACTTTAACTTCTTTCCTATCTCATTCTCAACCAAAGATACCAATTTCTTGAAAGTATCAAATACATCAAATTTATTTCGAATACAATAATTCCAGGTTGTTCTAGTTTCATCATCAATAAAAGTAACATAAGAGTGAGAGCCACCAAGAGATGATACATGAGAAGGTTCCCATACATACATATGCCCAAGCTCTAATTTTTCTCTCTTCTTTACTTTCCCAACATTGATAAATTAGACACTCTTTTGCTTTCCATAACACAATTCTCACGAAAATCCAAATCAACATGCTTCAAACCCAATGATAAATTTCTTTAGTGAAGAATCTGCATTCCCTTCTCACTCATGTGCTTGAGCCTATAATGCACAATGTTGTATCTACTTATATGGAGATTAAAGGATTAATATAATTATAAATACCATTTCATAAATACAATGTACCAACATTTTCTCATATTGTTATTACTAGGGCTACTTTAGTGACCTTCTAGGTTTTGTCTGTAAAAGTAGTTCCACAGCCTCACCACCTAACTGAAATGTTGAAATTAGATTTTTCTTTAGATCTGGAACATGCCTTACCTCCTTTAACAATAATTGGTTTCCATTCTATTGTTTCTTAAAAACCTTACCCATTCTAATGATTTTACAGGGTTTATCATTACCCAAACAAACCTGTCCAAAATATCCTTGAACATAGTCATGAAAATGTTTCCTATTAGGTGTGGAATGGAATGAGGCCCCTGAATATACCACCTAAGCATCAATAATATTGTTTAATGAAGGAATCAAAGCATCTTGCAACACATCACCTGTCACATTCGCTTCATTATTGTTCTCTTTTTGTCTATCTCCTTCTTTTCTATTCTGATATTTGCAGTCTTCCTTCAGGTTTCCTTTCTTCCCACATTTTTAGCACACTATCCTTGATCTGGATTTAGATATGTATTTTATTTACTTACTGCATTTTCCTGGGCTCCTTCCTGTTTCCATTTTTCTTCCTCTAGTCTCTGTTGTCAAAGAATTACCTGATGTCTCACCTGAGCTTTTCTGTCGCATTTCCTTACCAAGGATAGCACCAAAAACATCATCAAACTTTAAAGTATGAGATCCAAAGACAGAGTTATTGATAGCCATAACTAAGCCATTCCAACTTTCTGGTAATAAGCACAAAAACATAGAGCCCTAACTTCATCATCAAAACCCTACATAACTTAACTAACTGGTAACCATGTTAAATTCATTTAAATGATCCACAACAGATCTACGTCCTGACATCTTCATATTAAATAGACACTTCATAAGAAATACCTTATTTGAGACTGAGGGCTTTTCATATCCAATGCCATCATTAAACCTTATGTTTTCATTTCCTTTGAAATGTTGAATGCCATAGACACTGCCAAACACAACCATATTGTTCCTAGTGCATTTCTATCAAGAATCTTCCATTCTATGTCCATCATACTTGTTGGCTTCTTTTTTTTCCACACAATGGTAGCTACAAATCTTTCTGATACATATAATCTTCCATTTTCATCTTCCACAAGTGTTAGTTCTGGCAGTTAAATTTCTCGACCCTAAACCTACCATCTTTCATCATTTCTCCCACTCGAATTAGGAACGCTACTCTCCTGCGAGTTTATCAGCCAAATATGCTTTTTGCTCTGATACCGTTTGTTAGAAATTAATTAACTTAGCAATGAAATACAAAAAATGTTGTGGAAACACAAATAAATAAATGCATAAAATAAGAGAGACACAGATATACGTGGTTCACCCAATTTGGGCTACGTCCATCGAGAAACATCCAATCTTTCCTTTTATATTATCTAGAAAAACGAAGAGATACAACCTACATTAGATTTGTTGTAATTTCCTCTTCACTCTCTCTCTCTCTCTCTCTCTCTCTCCCTCTCTCTCTCTCGCTCTCGTTCATAATAAGCATACAAAGTTGTGATACAATTCCTTCATATAAAATGAGGGTTTCCTTCTAGGGAAAAAATCCTAACTTAACATAACTTCTATTATCATATTATCTTCCTAATGAACGGTCTAGATTGACTATAACTTACAATATTTTACAAGGCAAATTTTCATCTATTTTTAGCTTCAAGAGCACGACACCTAAACCCCCTCCAAGGGGGAGCTCATGAAATCATCGTCATCGCCCCCCTAGACCCTCCTAATGGAAATTAAATGGGTTGTTTTTCTACCCCATTAGGAACTAGGGTCCAATGTAGAGATACCTCTGAATAATCAGGAAGATAATCAGGCTCCACACCCAACAATCTCCCACTCTGATTCTAATTATAGAAACTCCACAACTACTTCATTTGTTGGAAAATGCTTTCGATTTGGACCTATTTTTTTCTCATCTCTGGCATCATATGTGAAGACCAATTGAAACTGAGAAGGATCTTAGTTATTCCCTAGTTACAACTTTTGTTAAAATATCTATAGGGTTCTGGCTAGTGTGTATCTTTTCTAGGTTCAATTGCCCATCTTCCAACACTAACTGTATGAAATGGTACTCAAATTTTATATTTTTAGTCTTGAAATGAAATGTTGAGTTCTTTGCAAGATGAATGGCACTATGGTTTTCACTATATAACCTGCCCATCTCTTTCTTCTTTCCTAACTCATCCATAAACCTTTGTAACCAAATCATTTCTTTACTAGCCTCTGTAGCAACAACATACCCGGTTTTCGTTGTTGAAAGTGTAACAATGTTTTGCAACTTTGAAACCCAACTAACACATGTTCCACTTATAGTAATTACATTCCCTACGGTGATCCTCATGCTATCTCTATCACCTGTCATATTTGCATCAACATATCCCTATAGAGTAATGTTTGAAACACCAAAGCATAATTCTTGACTTGTGGTATCTCTCAAATACCTGAAAATCCACTTCACTGCCATCCAATGCTCTTTTCCTATCTTGTTCATATACCTTCTTACAAATCTCACAGCATGTGCAATATCAGGCCTTGTGCAAACCTGTAATGCCCCGCTTAAATATTATCCTACAAATTTTATTAATGTTTACATTATCTAAAAATATTGAGAAATATTGGTCTAATATAAAATTCATGATTTCTGTTATTCAAATTCCCAGGTTACCTTCTCAAATTGAATCTTAGGTAGGATATGGTCTCCTTCAATTATTTCAAATAATATATATATTCATCTCACATTCTCCAATGTACCCTCACATTTATTAGGAAGAAGACATGGTCCTCTCCATTTAATTACATCTCACATTCCCTAATGTACCCTCACATTTACTTGCAGAAGACATAGTCCTCTCCATAAATATATATATATAATATAATAATAATATATATATCTCACATTCCCAAATTTACTTTCAGATTTACTTGGGAGAAGACATGGTCCTCTCCCATTAATTTCCCAATTTTATATTCATGTCACATTTCCAAGTGTACTCCCAACTTTACTTGGGAGAAGAGAAGTCAATTGTAAGGATGGATGAGAAGTTAATGACATTAATGAAACGGAATTGAGATACAGAAGAGAGGGAGGGTATAAGAAGGGAAGGGGGAAGAGAGAAAAGGGGGGTAATTTGGGTCTTGCTTATGATTTTGGGGTTGGCTGTGATTTTGGAGATCTTAGAAACCTGTGGAGGTTTCTTGGGTTGTTGAGAGGAGGGAATTATTATTCATCTTGGTTTGGATCATTCGTCTTGGACACACACTACATCTGGTTGGACTTGGGCTCGGAGGGCTAGGAAACCTGTGGAGGTTTCCTGCACTAGGAATTATTTCCTAGTTGGCTGGGAAATAAATCCAATTGGGTTAGTTAAGAGGAGCATGCAACAGAAGCAACAACTCACAGACATCTCCACCAGCCACGGGTACAGGTATTCCTCTATAGATTGTTCATGTAAATTTATTAAAATGGAATGTTCACTATAAGTTATAAGGATTAGGATGTAAATGGTAAAATTTTCGTTGTTTAAAAGCCTTGTAAGAAAGAAAATTATTGCCTCTGGTTGCATTTAAATTCTAGAGAAATAGATCTATTAGAAAACCCTAGGATATGGCTCGTACAAGACCATTGCATACATTAAGCTTCCAATTGTTGATGCATATGGAACTTTACATATATAATCCATCTCTTCCTAGGTCTTGGGACACATATACTTACATAGTTTGAAATGGCTAGCCAAAGGTGTACTAACTAGTTTTGCATTTTAGATATTAAATATTTACAATACCTTTTCTATGTACTCACTCTAAGACAATATTAATTTGCAAATTTACCTGTCTCTAGTTATTCTCATCGCAAGAATTTGTTTTGCAACACCCAAATCCTTCATTTCAAATAAATTTTCAATTTTATTTTGAGCACATTTATTTCGTGCGTGTTAGACCCTACAATAAGCATGTCCTCTACATACAATGTGGTATAATATAGCTACCATAATTTCTTTTTAAGATAAACACAATGGTCAGAGTGACATCTGGTACCTTCTTCAAACATAAACCTGTCAAATATTAGGTACCATTGCCTTGGAGCCTATTTTAATCCATATAATCTTTTCTTCAATTTTCACAATAATTTATCCTTTCTTTTGACCTCATACCCTAGTAACCGCTTCATATATATTTCTTTATCCAAATACCCGTGGAGAAAGGTTGTATTTACATCTAGATGCACAAGATGCAAACCTTTTGCTGCCATTATACTTAAAATAGTTATGATTGAATTCATTTTAACATCTGGAGAAAAAAAAAATCATCAAAGCTTATACCTTTCTTTTGTGAAAACCCCTTCACAAAAATTCTAGTCTTATACCTTTGTTTTCCTCCATCTTCTTCCTTCAACCTGTAAACCCATTTATTTTGTAATGTTGTTTTACTTTCATGCAACTTGACCAAGTCCCAAGTCTGGTTTTGTATCAAGGAGTCCATCTCTTCTTCCATGACTTGTTCCCACTTCTTACTGGTTTTTATATGCATTGTTTCTTCATATATTGCCAATTTACTAGAATCAATCAATAATACATAATATATTGAAGGAGAGTATTGTTCAGGGGATCTACTTATCCTGGTAGATATTTTAACACAACTTCCAGGTGTTTTAGGTGCATGTTTTTGTTTTTGTTTTTTTTTTTGTTGTGGTTGTTGATCATTATGATTTTCAGGCAACTTTACTTTTTATGTGATCTCATCAAACATTGTGTATTCTTTTTTTTCACTTTCCGGTTTATTTCCCTGGATCTGATCCTTATACAAGACCTTTTCATTGAATATGACATCTCTGCTCCTAATGATTTTGTGATTTTCATAACCATATAAGTGATCACCAAAATCATTAACACCATATCCAATAAAGGTACATTTATTTGATTTTCCCTCAAGCTTTGCTCTATTTTCTTTATTAATGTGGACAAAGGCTTCACAACCAAAGGTCTTTAAAGATGATTAGTTTAACTTTTTACCTATCCATGTCTCCTCTGGAATACCACCATCCAAGGAACTTGAAGACCCTTTGTTTATTATATAACCATTAGTATCTATAACATCTACCCAAAATTGTAAGAGAAATCTTACATGCAATCTCATGCACCTTGCACGCTCCATGATTGTCTTGTTTACATTGTTTTCCTGTGGCATTCTTGGAACTGTCTTCTCTCTATGAATTCCATGTTTTGAATAGTAGTTATCAAACTCTTTGTTGCACTATTCACCTCCATTGTGTGATCTAAGACACTTCAATTTCTCTCCTTTCTCATTCTCAACCAAAAATTTCCATTTCTTGAAAGTATCAAATACATCAGATTTATTCAGAATAAAATAAATCCAGTTTTTTCTAATTGCATTGTCAATAAAAGTAACATAATATCAAGAGACACCAAAAGATGATACCTAGGCTGGTCCCCATACATCTGTATGAACAAGCTCTAATTTTTTTCTCTTCTTTTGCTTCTCAACTCTAACAAACTTGACTCTCTTATGCTTTCCATAAGAACAATTCTCACATAAATCTAAATTAACATGCTTCAAACCCAACAACAAATTTCTTGAGTGAAGAATTTTTCATCCCCTTATCACTCATGTGTTTGAGCCTATAATGCCACTATGTAGTATCTACTCCTATGGAGGTTAAAGGATTAATAGAGTTAGAAACACCATTGCATAAATACAATGTAACATCCTTTTCTCCTTTTGTTATTATTGGGGCTCCTTTAGTGACCTTCTAGGTTTTGTATCTAAAAGTAGTTACACAACCTTCACCACCTAACTACCCTATTGAAATTAAATTCTTCTTCAAATCTAGAACATGCCTTACCACCTTTGACAACCATTAATTTCTATTATGTTGCTTTATAAAAACCTTACACATTCCAATTATTTTAAAGGGACTATCATCACCCACACCAACCTGTTCAAAATATCCTTGAACATAATCATGAAAATGTTTCCTATCAAGTGTGGCATGGAATGAGGCCCTTGAATCTATCACCCAGGCGTCAATAACATTCTATAATGAAAGAATCAAATCATCTTGCAACAAATCACCTGCCACATTCACCTCATGATTATTCTCTTGCTTTCCATCTCCTTCATTTCCCTTTCGAGATTTGCAGTATTTTTTCAAGTATCATTTCTTCCTACGTTTCTAACACACTATCCCTGATCTGATTTAGAACTACATTTTCTTGACCTACTACAATTTCCTGGGCTCCTTCCTCTTTCCATTTTTCTTCCCCTAGTATCTGCAGTCAAAGCATTACTTGATGTCTCACCTGAGATTTTCATCGCATTTCCTCACTAAGGATAACACCAACAACATTATCAAACCTTAAAGTACTAGATCCAAATAAAGAATTATTGATAGCCATAACTAAGCCATTTGAACTTTCTAGCAATGAGCACAAAAACAATAGAGCCCTAACTTCAACATCAAAATTTACCACTACAAAACTTTATTGACTAGTAACCGTGTTAAATTCATTTAAATGATCTTCAACAGATCCACCTTCTGACATCTTCATATTAAATAGATGATTAATAAGAAATACCTTATTTGAGGCTGAGGGTTTTTCAATTAGTTTTTCCAATGCCTTCATTAAACCTTATGTTGTTGTTTCCTTTGGAATGTTGAATTCCACTGACATTGCCTGACACAGCCCTATTTTTCCCTGTCCCTCTCTATCAAGAATATCCCATTCAACGTCTGTCATACTCGTCATCTTCTTTATGTTTCCACTCAATGGTAGGTACAAATATTTCTGATACAGATAATCTTCCATTTGCATCTTCCGTTGCTGGTAATTTTTGCTGTTAAATTTCTTCACCTAAAACTGCATTCTTCCACCATTGCTCCCACTCAAACCAGTAACCTTTCTCTCTTGTGAGCCTATCAACCAAATAGACCAGCGACTCTAATACCAATTGTTATAAATTAATTAATGGAGTAATAAAATACCCAAAATATCATGGAAACACAAAAATAGAAATGCATAAAACAAGAGAGACAGAGACATATGTGGTTCACCCAATTTAGGTTGCGTCTACGAAGAAAAAACCAGTCCTTCCTTTTATATTATCCAGCAAAATAAAGAGATACAACCTACATCAGATCCATTGCAATTTCCTCATCTCTCTCACACAATCTCATCTCTCTCTCTCATTCAGAATAATCATACACAATTGTAATAAAATTCCCTCATATAAACTGAGGGTTTCCTTCTAGGGAAAAAAACCCTAACTTGGCATAATTTCTACTGTTAGATCATCCACCCGATGAACGGCCCAGATTGAATACAAAATTAAAATATTTTACAAGGAAAAATTTCATCTATCTTTAGCATTAGGGGCACTTCCCTCGAACCCCCGTTAGGGGGGGTCTCATAAAATTACCATCACCCCCCCAGGCGATGATTAAACGAGCCGTGTTTCCACCTTGTTTACCTTTGAACAATCATGAAGATAATTAGGCTCCACACCTAACAATCTCTCATTTGGAGACTGATTATAGCAACTCCACCACTACCTCATTTGCTAGAAAATGCTTCCACTTTGGACATGGTTATTTCTCATCTTCACTATCATACTTGAAGACCAATTGAAACTAAGAAAAATCTTATTTTCTCCCTGGTTAAAACTTTTGTTGACATATGTGCAGTATTATGGCTAGTGTGTATCTTTTCTAACTTCAATTATCCATCTTCGAACGCTGACCATATGAAATGGTACTTGAGCTATATATGTTTAGTCTTAGAATGAAATGTTGAGTTTTTTTCAAGATGAATGAAATTTTGGCTCACTGTATAACCTTCCCATTCCTTCTTCTTGCCTAACTCATACATAAACCTTTGTAACTAAAACATTTCATTACTAGCCTATGTAGCAGAAATATACTTTGCTTTTGTTGTTGAAAGTGCAACAATTTTTTGCAATTTTGAAACCCAACTGACATTTGTTCCACCTACAGTAAACACATACCATGTGGTGCTCCTCATGTTATATCTATCATAAGCCATATATGCATATACATATCTTTGCATATCAATGTTTACAAACCAAAGCATAATGCTTGATTTGTAGTACCTCTCAAATACCTAAGAATCCACTTCACTGCCACTCAATGCTCTTTTCTTGGATTGTTCATATACCTACTTACAAACCCCACTATATGTATAATATTAGGCCTTGTGAAGACCATTTCATACATTAAGCTTCCAACTGCTAATGCATGTGTAACTTTACAAATATAGTCCATCTCTTCCTGGGTCTTGGGACAAATCTCCTTAGTTTGAAATGGCTATCCAAAGGTGTACTAACTAGTTTTGAATTCTGCATATTAAATATTTCCAACACCTTTTCTATGTACTCACTCTAAGACAATGTTAATTTGTGATTTTTCTTGTCTCTAGTTATTCCCATACGAATGATTTGTTTTGCAACACCCAATTCCTTCATTGCAAATGAATTTGCCAAATTTCTTTTGAGCACATTTATTTCCTACATGTTATACCCTGCAAAAAGCATTTCATCTACATACAATAGCAATATAATATAGTTGCCATAATTTTTATTTTTAAGATAAACAAAATGGTCAAAGTGACATCTAGTATAACCTTGTTTAAACATAAACATTTCAAATTTTCAATACCAGTACCTTGGAGCCTGGTTTAATACATACAATGTCTTCTTCAATTTGCACACTAATTTACCCTTTCTTTTGAACTCATACCCTAATGGCTACTACATATATATTTCTTCCTCCAAATCCCCATGGAGAAAGGTTGTCTTTACATCTAACTACTCAAGATGCAAATCTTCTGCTGCTAGTAGACTCAAAATAGTTTTGATTAAAGTCATTTTTAAAACAGGAGAAAAAATTTCATCAAAGTCTATATCTTTCTTTTATGAAACCCCCTTCACCACAAGTCTAGCCTTATACCTCTATTTTCCTCCATCTTCTTCCTTCAACCTGTAAACCCATTATTATGCAATGTTGTTTTACCTACATTAAGTCGCAAGTCTATTTATGCATCAAGGAGTCCATCTCTTCTTCCATGGCTCTCTCCCACTTATTCATGGTTTCGATCTGCATTTCTTCTTCATATCCTTCCAGATCACCAAAATCAGTCAACAATACATAATATAATGAAGAAAAGTATCGTTCAAGGGGTCTACTTAACTTGGAATATCTTCTAACACCACTTTCAGGTGTTTGAGGTGCCCGTTGTTGTTGTTTTTTGCTAGTGATCATTATGATTTTCAAGCACCTTTACTTTTTCTATGATCTCATCAAGAATTTTGTATTATATTTTTTTCCTTTTCATGTTTCCATTCCTACATATGATCCTTATACAATAACTTTTCATTGAATATGACATCTCTTCTCCTAGTAATTTTGTGGCTTTCATAATCATATAAGTGATAACCAAAATCATTAACACCATATCAAATAAAGTTACATTTATTTTATTTTGCCTCAAACTCTTCTCTATTTTCTTTATTAATGTGGACAAAGGCTTCACAACCAAAGGTCTTTAAAAATGAGTAGTTTACCTTTTTACCTATCCATTTCTCCTTTGGAATACCACCACCCAAGAAACTTGAAGGCCCTATGTTTATTAGATAAACAACAGGGTTTTGGTAGAGGGTATTGGCTCTCATTGGTTGGGTAGAGCAATCCCCCCCTCTTCCCCCCCCCCGCCCGTGATTTTTGTAGCAGACTTTGTACAAAAAAGATAGATAAGTGAAATATGTTTTGGAACAGTTTCTGGTATGTGTTTATTTCTTGTTATGTTGTGAAAATATTTTAATCTAACACTCATACTATGATACAGTAAAGAAAATATAATAATGTGAATGAATTAGATTAGTCCCAAGTCTTACTGGACATAACAAATATCTATGCTTCAACATGGGACAATCCTAAATTTTTAAATACTTAGGACTCAAAGGTATACAACAGATCTCGGAGACAAGTACCATTAGTCTTCCAAACTACAATAATAATGTTATAATGTTATATGTGATTAATGTTGATTGAATAATTTATTGCAAAATAGTTGGATTGAGACCTATTTTTCTAATTCTATAATATTTGAAAATAAAGTAAGAATAGAGAAGGTAGGCTAAAAACCTTTATATTGTGAATGAAAGAAAGGATTGAAACACTTTTCTTCTTAAAAAAACATGAAGAGTTCGATCAACATTTTTTCCAAGAGTCATAACTATTGTAATGACATGGTGACTAGTAATACATTTGTTGTAAATACAATGTTGTCAATATCCAAAGTTCAAGTGAAAATCAATTTATACTTGTGAAAAATAGAGGAATCCTTATACATTTATATTCCTTTTAAACTCCATATTGGATATTTTCACAAATGGATAATGGCCGTAAAGAAAAACTACCCAAATCTTTTTATACAGGAAAATAGAAGAAACCCAATTTATAACAATCTAGCATACTCAGAGTATGCATTCATAAATAGCCAGTAGTTAAGATAAACAAATTGGACATTCAAAATTACCCAAGTGCAAAAACTTAACCTTTACAGGTGAGTCAAGGCCAAGCAACCATAATCAAACAAATAACATAACTCCTGTAAGAATCTAACTAGAGTGACAGATTCATATTCAACATTAAAAACCCCACTCCATAATTCAATTTCGACATTGCAAGCACATAGAGAAGCATATAAAATAGAGAGGTTTTTATTAGAACCTGGAAGAACTATAGACATGTAAATGAAAATGACCATTTGAAGCCAAACCCATATTCGTCGAGATGGAAGCCTAACCTGTGTAATTCAAAAACAAAGGCTCCGTTAGAAATATAAGCACGTACCAAAAACAAAAAATAAGGATAATAACGAAACAACGTTTAGCGTTTACATATTCATTATAAATATTGTTACGAAGGGTGGACGTAACCATTATGACCCTGCATAACACAAAGAATTCATAATTTACTGGAGAACATGTACATAAACTAGAAGAAGGTTAACCTACAATAGAGTAATTGAAACATAGAAAATACATGTTAAGTATCGACTATTGCAAACTATATATAAATTGGGGTCGTTGTAGGGTCTACTCCTCTGAACATTAGGATCCCTAAGAGAAATACATTGAATGGCCCACGCTGCAATTGCAATAGGAGGAAGTTAACTGCATAGTAAGGCTTAAACAAGGGAAACTAGAACCAGGAAACAAGCAGAAACATTGATAAATTTATACTTAACCTTGGCTCAAACGAAAAGAAAACAAATTGCAAAATCTTCTTAGTATAAAAGTTACCTAGCAATACGAAGCATAACCAATTGCGAGCGAAAGGGTCCAGAAGGAAGGAAACACCGTGAACAATAATGGTTTTGTTGCAGATCTCGTTCCTGTGAGCAGTAAGATGCAACTCGGTGAGGAATCACACTGGGAAAGGGAAGGTAGTTACTCCCTAACCACATAGCTCCATCAACATTGTAGAACTAAACTCAAGACATCAGGACCATTGATCGGGTTCCGTATTACTATTCCCAAGGTATAATCATTCCTGAGACCATAGTCCAAATAGTTGGTAAGTCTATAGGTTTGTAACCAACGTGTACACAGTATTGTGTTGACACAATCAATGTATACAGGATGTTTGAATCCTAGTGGGCGCAAGTTGAGACTGAAATATTATTGTTATGTTGAACAAAAAACATTAAACACCATAAGGCATGCATTGAGGAAGGAATCCCTTATCTTTCCGCATAAGAGTAAATATATAACATTACAAGTTTATGTAATTATAAAAGAACCTTGAGGATAATTACAATGAATATATGAACTTAATGCTTGTCCTAAATAATATACAGTGTATGAAAATAATAATAATGCATAATGTTATCTTTAAATTCAATAAAAATAATGTGACCATGTGAATACATGTAACTGGTAATAAATAGTAATTTATCTTTATCATGAGAAAATTTGAAGTTAATAAGGTTAAAAATAATAATTTGGAGAGATATGTTACAAGTGGTAACAGAGCCTCAAGTTACAATACTATGGCCTATGAGCTTGATTATAGCTAAAAAATAAAAAAGTTACAATACTATGGTCTATGAGCTTGACTATAGCTAAAAAAATAAAATATTAAAAGCTTTTTACTAGAGAAGTGAAAGAACCCTACCATGAGTAAATTGAAATAAATTTCAATATGTAAGTTAAGCTATAAAAATACTAATTGAATTATCATTGGGGTACGCTTAACAACAAGAACATATATGTTGGGAAACTATAAGAGAAAACAACTTTTTGCAAGGCTTATTTATTAACACGTGTTAATTAGTAAATCATATCCTATGATTTTTGGATAATGCGTAGAGAGATAATTTTATAAATTGTAGCGATGAGGAAGTGTATGTGTAGACAAATTAGGAGACATATACATGTGTAAATGAAGTAATTGTTCCTCTACTGTTAAACAATTATAAAACATTAGAATAGGTATGTTTAAGAGAGAAGGTGGGATATTGTATATGAAATCACCTTGAGAAGTGTAGGATTATCTACATAATGATTGTCTATTAATAGTTGCGAGACCATTTACTAATTTGCAAAAAAAAAAAAAATCGATACATAATTTATAAGATCAATATTCATAATGATGTCTTATGTTAAACATCTAACATAGATTGTTGAGGAAGGAGACAAATATGAAAAAGGGTAAAACGCATTATTGGTGCCAAAGTAAGTAATATTTAATTGTTACACTAGATACATTTTGAAAGTAATCATTTGATTGGTATAAAGTACTTCCACACACAAATATTGGATTTTGACCAAGAACCTTGCTAAGAGAGTATTGGGATGGGGTCCATGTGATTAATTTTTGTCAGTTAAGTCAATTTTTGTGATAGTTTTTGTTAAATAATGTAAAGTCTCCGGGAAATGTGAAAGCGGAGCGCGAAGCTAAGTAAGAGTCAAAGGGGAATTAGTCTCTTGTATGGGTAGGTGATAAGATGGTTTCAAGACTCGCCCATGGTCCGCCGACCACAGTCTTGTAATGAAAAAGATATATATAGTTGAGTCGTAGCGAGTCTAAGAGAATAACATTTTGTGAAGAATTATTGTAAGGATAAGGTGCTAAGGCAGGAAATGTTTGTTTCCTGTACTTAGGTGAAAGGGCAGGGCCCCTAAAAGTGAGTGTGCAGAGACCTTGGTAAGTTTGTAGCTAAGTGCACCAGCCCCTATAGCTAAGTGCGCTGAGAGGAGAACTCTGTGATTGAACGCTTATTCATAATAAAGACTCTTTTGAGCTGAATTTTTGCATCTTTGCTTTGTTTATTATTTCAGTTAAGTTTGTATATCTCTGTGATCTTTTGTGGATTATGTGAATAAATTCTTGTTTATTACGCAAAAGTAGTGGTTCTGTATCTTTTATGCATGTTAATAACAATGTAAGACCTTCACAAAGAGTTGGAAGCTATTGGAATAGATTTACAGTAGTTGATCAATCAGAAGGGTTAGATATGTGCGAAGGCAAATCTAAGCCACAAGGATATAAGGAAACCATCACACAGGCCTACGGATTCATAAACCTGGTTCTAGCATCCTCCAATACTGCTTCGGGTGAGACTACAACCTGTGCTACATGAGTTGTTTCCGAAAGGGAAAGCAGTTTAGGGTTTTGTTGATTGGCACTACTAACTATGAACCTGGGTTAGGACCCCTTAAACCAACAAATGGTTTTGGTGTTGGGACCAGGACTGATATGAGGAATGTGTGATGTTGAATAAGTGGTTCCCTACTAGGAAAGAAATTGAGAAATGGCTTGATCGAAAGGAACACGCGTTTGCAGTTCAGGAGAACAGAAACCTGTGGTTATCCAAGGAACAATGGTTGAATAGACACTTGTGCTCAGATGAGATCGAAAACATTTTTTGTTTCTTCCCCTGGGTATTGAGTGAGTGGTTGTCTAGATTAGTAGATAATCAAGGTACATGGAGGCTTGGCGTCCCTATTATGTGGACTCCAAAGTTTGTGAGGTGCTTGGAAGCTTCAGAAAATAACATCGCGCAGGTCGTTGATCACTGGATTAATTGCATAGTTGAAGGATTTGTCATTGAACTTGCGATTGATAGGTCCATTAGTTATAGTGAAGTAGAATGCAAGCTCTTCAAGGGACTGTAAGGTAAGTATTTAAAATCTCTAAAAACTTGGATTAAGATGTTGTTATGTGAAAAATGGGCTATGCAATTACTTTGATGTCCGAGACTACGCGAAGCGGAAAACCCTTCAGACGGAACAGAGAATTGGGCTCTGAATATAGTCTGCTATTGGGATCCTCTTCAACCAACGATGAAGGAACTATTCTAAATAAATTTTGAAGTGTGTTGTAGTTGGTATGTTAGGGTATCTCATAGATACCTGATCCATCCACTCCACTTCCACCTCCACCTCCACCATTCAACATGGAAAACGCAATGAAGATGTTGAACTTCAAAGGGGTAGGAATCAAAGACCCCAAGAAATTACGGTTTGATGAAAATTTTGTGTGGACAACGCAGCATATAACTGATGGTAAGCTAAAGAAAGTGTAGCTATTCACAACATTGTAGGATAAGGCGCTGACTTTGTATATCAAGTACTATCAAGGCAAACCTAGTGCGTCATTGGCAGACACTGAGTAAGCATTGAACAGTGAGTTTAAGAAGCCTAAGTCTCAGGTGCAGTCTATTATAGAGTTTAAGGAGATAAAGAAAGTGGTAAATGAATCCTTGTGGGATTTCGATCAGAGGCTAAAATTCGTGATCTGACAGGCTAATATAAACATCACAGATGAACAACACAAAGATTGGTACATTGCTTCGTTGTTGCCTCACCTAAGATTACCATTATTGCAACAAAAGATATCAACGCAAGCAGAAGTTGTGGAGATAACAATGAGGTTGGAAGCCACGCCAATACAATATACAAACCTTGGAGTACAATAGATTCACTCGCAGCTAGCAAGTTTGCACCTGGATTTGCAGAGCCTCAAGAGCGAAAGGAAGCCCATATTGAAGTTCATGCATAAGTTTGTTTCTTGAAATGCAAGGGCCATGGCCACGACAAGGACCACTGGCCAATTTATCATATTATCTTATTGGGGGGGCATGTCCCCCTAAAGCCATAAAATACTGTTGGGATGAGCACAAGAGCAGTGTTGTGGTGCGCTATTTGTCGGGTTATAGGACAGCATGTGACAGAAAGTTGTCATCTACTACAGAAGTTTGTACATACCCTCAATAGTTGTTTTGCATTTTCTGCAAATCTGTAGGACATGATGAGCGACATTGTCAAATTTATGAATTAGTTATGGATAGAACCCCTACCTATTGAATGTAGGTAGAAAATTGGCCTCAGGAGCAGGGCATGGGTGTAGCATGTGGAGGATTCCAAGGTCGTGCAAGAGGAAGACGAGGGGGGATGGCAGAGGTCGTGGACAAGTTATTTGTTATAAATGTGGTGAAGATGGACATTTTGTGCGTGGTTGTCCAAATTCAACACATCCATATTGTCAATATTCCAGATAGTTCGAACATGTGATAGAAGATTCCTCGATACTTATAGAAAATATGTAAGAAAAGAAGACATGGGCCCAATAGCCTACGTAGAATATCCAGATGATGAGGGAGAATCCTCGATAAGAAGGCCATATTGTTAATATCATAACGCGCAGTGGTATAGCCACGGGAGAAGATAAAGTAAAGAAACTAGAAACCGAGGGATGGGCGCATAAGGCTATTGAAAAGGTGGTTGGGTTTGACCTTAACTAAGCTAAAGAAATTTTCATGGAAGCTAAGAAGAACTTTTCTAAGGCTTTTACATCTGGGAGTCAAGAGAAATTAGCTGGAAATAGTGAAGAGAAA
This sequence comes from Pinus taeda, assembly GCA_000404065.3. NCBI lineage: Eukaryota > Viridiplantae > Streptophyta > Pinopsida > Pinales > Pinaceae > Pinus > Pinus taeda. Next base: position 59,569 of record APFE031440593.1, read on the forward strand.
AATGTGGATCCTTTGTTGTTAGTTACTTTTCTGGAAACTTGTATGAAGTTGTTGAGATATTCGAAGGCAGTAGAAGGGCTCCAGGAGATGATCGAAAATTGCGTAAGGAAAATTAATATTCCTACATAATAGTGTGTTGTGAGGAAATTGGGTAAGCATAAGAAGCAAACTGCGCGTGAGATGCGGCTAACTGCACAGATTGGGGAGTATGAAATGGACCAAGTCATCCTAGATTTGGGGTCTGAAGTGAATGTACTACCGAAGCAGATGTGGGAAAGGATGGGGAGACATGTGCTATAATGGTCTCCTATATAGCTTTGCATGGCCAATCAACTGAAGATACTTCCTATGGGGTGCTTATAAGGGGTAACAGTGGACGTTGAAGGAGCAAGTGTGTTGGCTGACTTTGAGGTCATTGAAATAGTGGATGACATCAATCCTTACCCTGCACTTCTAGGAATTGGTTGGGCCTTTGAAATGGATGTAGTAATTAAATTAAAGAAGCAAAGGATGACATTCAAGAAGAAGGCACTCAGGATTATTGTGCCACTGGACCGTATTGAAGGAGCGCACTACATTAAACTAGTCTGTGAGTATGAGGAGGACGATGATCTAGATCAGATATAAAAAATAACTACGCGTGATGAAGATTGGATCAATCCCACTATAGATGGGTGGATCACATGGGATAAAGACAACTCCTGTACCTCAAACTCAGATGAAGAGCTTGAACATTAGCAAAACCAATTACATGAAGTCTCTATGCTATGTTGTAATATGATGAATAAAGCACTGCAATGTGTATCTACGGAGGTAAGGAATCTACCACATTATTATGGTTTAAATGATGTTAATCTAGTTTTGGATGAGTTTGAAAGGGAGGTGTCCGAGGAACATTGATTCCAGGCACTTGAATTCGCATTGCGCGCTACGCCTTCCCATTGGTCGGGTACACATAAGGAAAGCTTCGTTGACTGGAAGGAATACAAGTGGATGATGAAGTTGAGGTTTAGACATGCTAATACCCAGATTACTAAAAAGTATAGTAGAAAGGATGATCCGTACAAACACTTGGCGAGGTGGACTAAAGCATGGGGTGAAGAACCACAATAGGAATGGGTGCACATTTTCTATCACACATTAGATACTATTCCCATGAATTGGTACTTGGAAACAGAGCTATTCCATGGGATGGTCGAATGGGACATCTTGAGGGAGAGTTTCTTATTAACTTTTAGTTTTGAGGATGCGTTTAAGTGCATTGATGTAACACTCCAGGAGATTAAGGTCGCTATATTTCAAACACCTAAAGAACCAGTAGAATGGGTTCAACTAGACTGGAGTACACAAATGCGCCATGCGTTAGAATTCTACAATGTGACTACAGAAGAAGAAGAAGAAGATGATTTGCAAAAGATAAATAATCCTAAAACTAAAGAACAACGCAAGGATGAATGACCTAAAGCAAAGAACCCTGATATATCAGTACCTTTGAAGACTAGGCAAGTAAATATTGGGTCCGAGGGACAGCCTAAGTTTGCAAAGTTAAGCAATTACTGGGATGAATATACAATTGATAAGGTTGTAGAGTTGTTGTGGGAGTACCAGGACTTGTTTCCTACCAAGTTCTCAGACTTGAAGGGTATTGTAGGAGATTTGGGCATAATGAAAATTACTTTGAAACTTGACGCAAAGCCCGTAAAGCAGAGACCTTATCAGCTCAATCCAAAGTATAAAGAAAAGGTGCACAAAGAACTAGATAAAATGATGGAGGCCTGAATTATTATGCTAGTAGAAAAATCTGATTGGGTGAACCCAATGGTTATCCAGGAAAATAAATAGCAAGGAGAAATTAGGATATGCATAGATATAAGAAACCTGAATGATGCATGTGTGCACGATCCATTTCCAATGCCCTTTACAGATGAAGTTTTAGAGAATGTTGGAGGACAAGAGGCTTATTCATTCACTGATCAGTTCTCAGGGTACCATCATATTAAGATCATGCCAGAGGATTGGAGCAAGACAACCTTCGTGATAGATTGGAGTCACTTTTAGTATACAATAATGTCATTCAGGTTGAAGAATGCCCCCACGATCTTCTCTAGGGTAGTAATAATGGTGTTTAAGGAGTTTATTCATAAATTATTGGAGGTATATTTTGATGAATGGACTGTGTTCAAATTGGTTAAGCACCATGTTGCAAGTCTGTGCCTCATGTTAGATACATGTTGCAGATACCAGATCATGTTGAACTTGAAGAAATGTATATTCTGTGCCTTTTGGAATTTTGTTAGGCCATGTAGTATGTAAGCAATAATTGATGGTGGACCTTGCGAAGATAGTAGTCATTGTGAATTTAGAAGCTCCCAAGAATGTTAAGCAACCGAATGCAATGCTAGGCCACACAAGCTACTATAGGAAGTTTATCAAGTCTTATACCCAGATAACCGCTCCAATGGAAAAACTATTTAAAAAGGATACGACTTTTTGTTGGGATGAGGAGTGTCAACAGAGTCTTGATGTGTTAAATGATAAGATGGTGACTGCGCCCATCTTAGTCTTTCTGAATTAGAAGAAAGAGTTATGTATCCATGTAGATGACCCATGTATTGAGCTGGGTGCGATATTGAACCAGCTTGGTGAAGGTGATATTGATCATCCAATAGCCTTTGTGAGTAGGAAATTGTCCAAGGCTCAGAAGAACTATTCCACTACAAAGCATGAAGGTTTGGCGATGGTGTACACACTACAAAATTTTCGACATTATTTGTTGAGGGCACATTTCAAAATGTATACAGATCACTCCGATCTCAAATACCTGATCAAGAAGCCTGTTTTGGGGGGGGGGGAATTTGTAGGTAGTTACTACTATTTCAAGATTATGACTTTGAGGTAATAGTGAAGCCTGGATGGTTGAACGCAAAACCGGATCACCTAAGCCGAATCACAATAGGTAAAGAACCAACCAATTTGGAAGAAGGATTGCCAGATGTGCAGCTCTTTGCTATGGACGTTGCAGATGACCACTTTACTGATATCATTTAGTTTTTGACCATAGGTACAGCCCCAGAAAGCTATTCTACTCAAGAGAAAAATGTAATAGTGGTTCCGCAGCGTATTTTTCTATTATCGCGGGACAGTTGTATAAGATGGGAACAGATGAAATATTGCATCGATATGTTCCGAAGTTTGAGAGCACTAGTATCCTTGCTGAAGCACATGGAGGAATGGCGGGAGGACACTATGCATGAAGAGCTACTGCACAGAAGATTTTGTGTGCAAGGTTATGGTGGCCAACAATGCATAAAAATTCCAAGGCGTACTATAAGGCATGTGATGCTTGTCAAAGAACGGGAAAGACATCACAAAGAGAGGAATTACCCTTAAGTCCTCAAACTTCATTCAAGTGTTTGAAAAATGGCGAATTGAATTTATAGGTTTGATACAACCATCAAGAAGGAAGACAGGCGCACAGTACATCATTACTGCGACAGAGTACTTAACCAAATGGGTAGAAGTGCAACAGATGAAGGATTGTATTGCTGCTATAGATACGAAGTTCTTGTTTGAATACGTCTTAATGCGGTTTTGGTGCCCTCAGATATTGATTAGTAATAGGGGTACACATTTCCTGAATGAAACAATCAATGCGATGCTCGAAGAATTCCAAGTTTACCATCAAAAGAGTATGCCCTATCGTCCCCAAGCCAATGGTAGAGTGGAAGCATTCAATAAGATTATGGAGAATGCATTGAAAAAGGTTTGTAACGTGCAGAGGAATGATTGGGATGTGTACATACCAGTGGTCCTATAGGCATATAAAATGATGTGTAAGAAGCTAACAGGACAAGCCCTGTTCAGGCTGGTCTACGGGATAGAAGAAGTCATGTTGATGGAGTATCTTGTGCCAAGTCTACGGATTATAGCATTGACTAAGATGGTTGATAACGAGACTATGGAAGAGTTCCTCACGCAGTTGTTGGAATTAGAAGAAGATAGTTTTTTTAGCAAGATTTCACCAGCAAGTGCAGAAGGAGCACAAGAAGGCATGGCATGATCGACATATTAAGCTACACACCTTAAAGGTGAATTATTTGCTCTTACTTTATGATAGCAAGTTCACAAAGTTCCCTAGGAAGTTCCAAATGTAATGGATGGGACCCTATGTAGTCAAGGAAATCACATATGGTGGTGCAATTTAGCTCGAGAAGCTAAATGGGGAAATATTTCTGAGAAGAGTCAATCTAGGAGTAAACTGAAGTTATATCAAGGGGATCCTGCCCTTGTGCAATGACTACATGAAAGCAAGACAATCTTAGCACTCCAGACATTTGTAAGGGAGAGCGGAACTATAAAATACAGTGCCCAAAGAAGAGTAAAACGCATTAAGGGGGTTGCACGATGGACAGAAGGGGTACAATAGAAGAAGCTGTGACAGAAGACACTGTGATGGATGAGCTACGCCATGGTGGTTGGTGCCTCACAGATGGGTCCAAAAGTAGTCGTTGAAGACATTGTTCATGATTGGATATCGAAAATCCCATTAGGAGGATCAGGTAGGCAACATTTATGGTGAAAATATTTGGAGATCTTCTACCAACAATGAATTTATGATTAGAAAATGAAGGGAATGATCGGATTTGAATTTTAAAATATCCTATAAATATGACATGTTGGTCTACTGTAGAATACTTTGCCTTCTGAAAATCGGGTATGAGTCCTCTTGTTTTCACTCTACAAATCGACGAGTTTGGGAGGATTTGTTTTCAAGCCTGGCATTTACGAAAGTGCCTAAGTGGAACTAGAAAATTATCCTTGAACAGATGTCCACTGAACTTGTAAGTTCCGAAGTCATTGTCTCTCAAGCGGAAGCCCCAGAAGTTGTATCAATGGAAGCTACATCATCTATGCCTACAGTGTTGAGATCGCCTAGGCTAATGCCATTTGCTACTAAGGAAAAGCAGAAGAAACCCCAATCTATACTAATGAAGCCGTCACCAAGGAAGATTCTGACAGAGGTTAGGCAAAAAGAAAAAATGGAAAAAGCTAATCAGCCGCATGAACCCTTAGATTTGGACAAAGAAGAACTCCTTGAAGGAGTTGAAGAGCTAGATGTTGATGAGGGAGAGCCTCTCACTAGGCTCTCAGAATATATAACTCTTTGAAAATGGGCAGTGAAGGTACCTAAGGATACCGATTCAGGAAAATTTATGTTCTTGACACCGCTATTCCCTAAAGAAGTGGTATTGGAAGGCGCGCTCTTAACACATACCCCTGTGTTAAAATGGAGGATTGGGATCTAGCCGATCATGATAAATTTCCACATTTGGCCACCAATAAGTACATGAACGATATTTACTATGAAGAGACTAGGGTCACAAAGCGAGAGCCAATGAAATGGGTAAAAGGGGTCGAGCAAGTTGGATTTCTACATATGCTCTATGTGCCACACTTTAACAGGTCGGTTATCAATACTGTATGTGTGCACCAATTGCTCGTGCTAGTGCATGATGGGTGTTTGTTGTTAGGTGAACCCATCCCCATAATAGACATGTTGATCCATAGAATTACGCAATTTCCCTATAAAGGGGTGGATCCAACCAAGGAGTTTGGAGGAAAAATAAAGGAGAAGGAGCTTACATATAAAATGAAAAATGAGTTTAGACTGATCAAGAAGTTGCACAGGTACTCTATCCACTCTATTACAGACCAAGTAGTGCATTTTGCCACTAAACTTTGGCCAGGAAGGTCATGCGAAAATGTCGCGCAGATAAGATTCTGGTGCTAGTAATTTCATTAGCTACACAGTGCGCAAAAGGGGGTGTAGTACAACTAGGTGCAATACCTCTGCAAGGAGTTTCTAGCAAATTGTTGTGAAGCGTAAGATGATGGCATGACATTTCACTATGCCTACCTCTTGTTGTTGATTGTACTCATAAGCATGGAAACTTTCGGAGGATAGTCAGTTCCCTCCTTAGGATGAGGATTTACTGGAGGCAGCGAAATTCCCTTCGCTATGGGTGACGAAGGACCTGTAGAGGGTCGTTGAAGAAAACTTCTTCTGGATACTGGTTGAGATGGACCTACACATGGTGATCAGTCGAAGGCCAAGATTGTCTCCAACCTTGCTTGAGCGGGCCTACACGGAATTTAAGGCCAATTTTCATAAGGTATAAATTCATGTGAGGTGATATCCTAAGAAGATATGGCACAAGCTTCCATACCTAGTGACAGAGGTCGATGTACAGGAGATTGTGAGGAAATGGTCAAGGGAGTGGCTACAACCCACAGATCGTGGCGCATGTACCATCAAAGGCAGTGAAATCTCCTCCACGAAGATGACAGTTATAGAGAAATGGAAAGAAGAAACACAAGAAGCAGTGTGGGAATTGGCTGATCAAAAGAAGAAATAAAATATTGTTAAATAAGTTGTTGTTAAAGCAGATGTTGCTAAGGCAGCTTCCAAAAAAGAGTGTTCTACAAAATAGGCCACAGTAGAAGTCGAGGATTCATCTTCCTTATATACAGAAGAGAAGGAACAGTCTAAGCAGGAAGGAGGCGAGGTTGACGCGCATAAAACTCCCTTCAGAATGTCAAAGAACCAAAAGGAGACAACTACCGGACCAAGGAAAAAGCACAAATCAGAAAAGCAAGTGCGCATTAACCCAATGGTCCTCACCAGGGGGACCTTGATGAAATTGGGGATAAGGTCATAGATACAACAATGAAAATGTGGCAACAGCTCAAGCAACATTTCCAACAATCAGTCAGAGCATACAGAAAGGTCTGCATGAGCTGTAAATACAGATAGGTTGGTTGCAAGTGAGTGTGGGCCAAGCGAGTGGTGTTCAAGTGAGCTTGCAGCAAGTGAATGAGAGCGTAATGGAAAAAGAATGGACTCTGGACCTCGGAGTCATTCCCTTGCCAGAAGGAACATTATGCACAGAGTCAGAGGTAGATAATGCCCAGCTCGGAAAGATCAAAGGTGTGGGTGTGAATTTAGCTGCGCTGCCACTTCAGACCCTCCACGTGCTTCATCAAGGGGTCTCAGATGAGCTTCAGATTATAGGGCAGCATGCGCTATTGGTAATTAGCAAAGTGAAAATGAACAATGAGCAGATCTTCACTGAAAAGGGTTAGGCTCTTAAGGAAAAGGAAAGCTAGCAGTGTGATGCTAGAGCCTTGAAGCAGCAATTACACAAGCATGTAATTCAGTAGGAGAACTACACATTCCAAAGGATGCAATAGCTTCAGCAAAGATTCGTAAGTTGGTTGTTGCATTACGATAGTCTAAGGATGAGGTAGGCTGAGTTACTTTTGACTTTCAAATGAATATCTTGGAAGTGCAATTGAAACTGCAGTCGACTACTCTGCCAGAGGTCAGGGAACAGCGTGGCGCGGCTATTAGAGAACACGTGTCTACTTTGGATAATGCAGTATCATGCTGCAATAGTATTTTTGAAAATGCAATGGATCTATGGATCAATTTGAAGGAGGACTGAAACCTACAAGGACTGGGTACAAAGATCAAAGAGGCATAGGATAATGTTGATGAGATCAGGGTGACTATGCACACTTTAGCGCCAACCCAGTGCTTCACACACTTACAAGAAGGGAAGCTACTGTAGGCACAGGTTGAGGAGATGCAACGCAAACAAGCAGTTTTGAAGGCTCGGATTCACCCATGGACAGAGGAAGTAAGCTAGATTACTCTAGATATCCAATTGAAGTTGAAGACTTTCCAGCAGACACAAAGGACCATGTGCCTCGCGATGGAGGGGCCAACTACAAATACGTTGGTTGAAGAAGTGCAGTAGGCTGCAGTACAGAGCACAACGGACCTTGTAGTATTGAAACTGGAGTTCAGCGACCTCCGCAATAAAGTGGAGAAGCCATTTGAATGAATCGAGCGTGAGTCACCATATTTGCGTTGGGGGACTATTGGGATGGGGTCCCTGGGGTCAATTTTTGTCAGTTAAGTCAATTTTTGTAATATTTTTTGTTAAAGAATGTAAATTCTCCATGAAATGTGAAAGTGGAGCGCAAAGCTAAGAGTCAAAGGGGCATTAGTCCCTTATATGGGTAGGTGATAGGATGGTTTTGAGACTCACCCATGGTTTGCGGGCAATGGTATTGTAATGAAAAATCTATATATAGTTGATTCACAGCAAGTCTAAGAGAATAACATTTTGTGAATAATTATTGTAAGGGAAAGGTGCTAAGGCGGGAAAGGTTTGTTTCCTATAATTAGGCGAAAGGGGAAGGCTCCTGGATCTGACTGCGTGGAGACCTTGGTAATTTTGAAGCTGAGTGCGTGGGTCCCTGTAGCTGAGTGCGTAGGGAGGAGAAGTCTATAATTGAACGCTTATTCATAATAAATATTGTTTTGAGTTGAATCTATGCATCTATTCCTTGCTTATTGTTTCAGTTAAGTTTGTATATCTTTTCGATCTGTTATGAATTATGTGAATAAATGCTTGTTTATTACGCAAAAGTAGTGGATCTATATCTTTTATGCATGTTAATAACAATTTAAGACCTTCACGAAGTGTTGGAAGCTGTTGGAATAATTTACAGTAGTTGATCAATCGAAGTGGTTAGATCTGTGTGAAGGAAGATCTAAGCCACAAGGGTATCCGGAAACCATCACACAAGCCTCTGGATGCAAAAACTTGGTTCTAGAATCCCCCAATACTAGTTCAAGTGAGACTACAACCTACGCTACGTGGGTTGTTGCCGAAAGGACCAACAATTTAGGGTTTTGTTGGTTAGCACCACTAACTTTGAACCTGGGTCAAGACCCCTTAAGCCAACAAAGAGTGAATAAAGGAAATACTTGATGGTAAAATTAAACTTTCAAATCCTAGTGGAAGAGTAATATTATCCGTGTATGGAAAGAAAGACGAAAAAGGAAGGAGGCTATAGCAAAATTTCAAACCACTTAGAATAATAAGTGCATTGTATGTTTTGAAAAAAAGTATTGGAAACTCATCGCAAGTTAAAAAAATTAATAATAATAAAAACAGAGATCATACAGAGAATAAAGTGTATATAGAAATCACAAAAGGGAATAAAGGGATCAATAACCTTGTAATACATAAAGTGAAATATATGGTGTATTGGTATACCCAAGGAAGCTTTCCGAGCATATTTGATGATAACTTTTGTCAAAGTTTAATGGAGAAATAGAACGCTTATGATTAAAAAAACTATGTGTAAATATGAGTCCATTGGGGTTACCTTGGGTGATTGGTAGGAATGGTTGGAATCCTTTTCACGAAATTAAGCACTAGCAAGTGACATGGTAGATATCGATAGTGATGATAATAAAAGATACAAAACTATATGTCAACAGTATAACTCAGGTATAAATAAGTCCAATGCAGTGATAATCAATTGGTATGAGTAAGCTTGGATTTCATGACCGATAAAAAAAAATTGTTAACGGAATTAATCAACTTTCTCATTGGGAAGTCTCTTCATGAAGGGAGCCACAAGAATAATAGTTACAATAGTAGAATAATTGGCACAAACCATCAGCATGGAGGATTGAATACAAGTTAATAAAATTTTATAACATTTTAAAATTGTAAGGGTTCTTGTGTGTAATGAGATATTTTGGCATATTACAACTGTTAGATTTTCAAAGAGAAATGTTTTTGACCTCCTTGAGTAAAATAAATCGTAAGAATCAATCTTTCGATAATTAGAACTTTATTGTATGTGAATTAAAAAAAGGGGAATTTTTCCCAAACAAGTTTCACAAGAATGAGTCAAGAATTGGGGCATGGAGCATGGTCAATAAATTTTCTTTAAAAAGGAATGAAACAAAAAGTCAAGTAATTGAGAAGTGTAGTAGAATTGTCAAATAAAATTCTCGTTGAAGAACCAATGAAATGGAGGTAAGTTGTGATAAAACATTTATCATAGCTTGTGATGGAAGAATATTATTCTCGAAAATAATGAAATAAGCAACATAATTGACACTTTTAAGTTGAAATTGACATGATAATAGTATCTTGGTTAATCCAAGACACCAAATAAACATGGAAGCACTTCGAAATAGTGTCATTGATACTAAAAAAGATACCAACTTTACACCAAATTTAGTAAGTATAAAGTGAGCAAGGTTAGAGTTAATTTCAATAATATTGAAATTTATTAGGAAGGGAATGCAATTGCCCCTAAAATAAAATAAAGAAGAGGGAGACAAGATAGCTTTTGAATTTCCTATACCTGATGGGCGCAAAGGGATCGATATTTTTGTGAGTTATCAGTGCATAACACTGAATCATGGAGCAATTTGCTAATTGGTTTATTTTATAACCGCTTCACAATTGGAAAAAGTTAAATTGATCTGAGTTGGTATAGTAAGATGAACAAGAATAGCTGCAGGCTAAATTCCATGGGCAATCTAGGAGAATTGCAGAATATATATATATATATCATATATATATTATATATAATATATATATATATATATATATATATATATATATATATAATATATATATATATATATATAAATATATATATATATATATATAAGGCCAAATTATACAATCGTAAACTACAAGGGGGAAACTCTTAACTGGCCTTTGCTGGTTTGATGTTTATTCTTTTAAAAGTTTTGCAAAATATCATAAGATGAAAAATAATAGCATAGGAAAATATGTATATATATTTTTGTCAGGTACACACAACAATGAATGTGTATATTAAACAATATGAGGAGTATGTTTTATTAACACGACTTGAAGGATTGATAGGGGGTATAGGTAAAATATGATAAAAAACAAGTAGATAGTTGACTAACGTAACCAAAGAAAATGTGGATCATAATCTTAAGAAAAAATAAAGTTGCGATAAAAAGAAACGGTTGGTAGCATATTGGTGCAAGAATTACCTATGCATATTGCCTTGTGATGTTCTAACAGGTAAATTGTAGTGTGCCACCAGTTAATGGTACCCCAGATAAGTACCTTAAATAACTTCATTATGACTTTTATAGACACAAATGAAGTCTCTTCAAATGGCTGATTAGAATGAACATATTATTAAAAAATCATTATGTCAAGATAATCACATTAACATGATGTTTTGAGGCAGCTGACAGGCACAAATATGCAAGGTGGAAGGACCCCATAGTTTATTGCACCTAAACAAAAGGGGTGGGCGGGGGGGGGGGACATATAACCTCCAGAAACTTTAATCAATAATTTGCAGAATGGGGGGATGAAAATTGTAAGAAGAGAAATGTGAGAAACTCACAAGTGTGGCATGTCAGAGAAGTATGGTTGTAAGATTTGGTGACCTAATTTTCCAGTTATCTTTGTTGATTTTAAGCATGTCGTACTAATTCCATTTGTGCCCTTGAATTTTCATAATGGTTTCCTTTAATATTTCCTTGTGCCTTTGCCCTCGATGGTCTACTAGGAAATATCAGAAGGAAAAGAATAAAATAAGGAAAACCAACTGAATTATAAAACCTTGATCAAGAATTTTTCTTGAAACAATCAACGGATAATTAACACAGACATGTCTGGGACCACTCGAACATAGGATGATGATGATAGTATTTGTCCTCCAACCTTGGTAACATTTTGTTGTGGCATATTTGATAATATCATATTTGGTGTTTCCTAAAGGACAAATCATTGGTGTTAAGCCATCATAGGGACAAGATAAATAAATTTTCCTTAAAAAAATGATAAAGATAACAAATATGATTACTGTGTGAGTGGTATAATGAGGTAATTAATTAATATCATGTCAGGATTGGAAAATAAGGCAATTACTAGAATTCCCATTAGATAAAGGTGCATGATAATCCATTATTGTCTATTGCAAATAATGATGTGCTTATATTGATGAATCAATAAAATATGATCCTACAAAGAGATTCTAGTAGGCGATCATGTGTACATAAACGTTAAACCTTTCAAAAAAGAAGAAGAAAGGAGCACTTTAAGATGGGGAACTTGTGTAAAAGTGGCTCCTTGATTTTGTGGGCCTTTTGAAATATTTTCCAAAATTGGGCCCATGGCCTATCAGTTGATTTCACCTAGTCATATATGCATATACAATGTATTTCATGTTACTTTGTTAAAGCAATACATACTTTTGAGATTGCAACAAGATGATGGAGCTTAGTGAAAAGAGTCGCCTTCACTAAGTGGGCCCGCAGGCTATTTTTGGCGCAAGTCTATTTTTAGACTATGTCTATTTTTAGACATATGGATCATGTCTATGGATTGCAGGTTGTTGTTTATGGATGATTGATCAAGTTGGGAAAAATAGATGGACTTCTATTTTTATACCACAGCGGAGTGACACCACAGCGGAGTGACTGCTCAGTCTAAATATAGAACAGTCAAATATTATTAGCTCATAATAATATTTAGACTATAAACTTTGTCTTATTCTCTTGGAGCACTTCAGGATGAGCTACGGATGTGGTACATGCAGATCCCAGAAGGAAATACGTGGTTACCTATGGGATGACTAATATTTGCATGCAGGACTTCAGTTAGAACTCAAGTGAGTTGAGTTTAGTGGACTGGAGGTGCAGTTGATGGAGTTGTGTTCAGTTTAGCTTTGTTAAACTGGTTGTATTTAGTCTAACTGGCAAATAGACTAGAGATGAGTTGGGTGAATTAGTTATTAATTAATTCACAAGTTATTAACTCATAATGCAACTATAGAATACATCAGTTAACTCAGTTGCATGTCAGTGCATGTTCAGTTCAGCAGGGACAGGTGTTAGAGGATCAGATTGCTATCAGTTGTGACTATAGCTGTGCATGATGATTTTGCACAATCAGTGGGATTGAGTATTGCCAATGAGGATTGCGTGGTATACGAATTTGGATCAGCCATTCATCAGTATTCTCATGCAGGATTGCGCAGTGGAGGCAGGCAAGCAGCAGAGGAGATTTGAGCCAGTGATTGATTTAGATCTCAGTTGTATTGTGTGTAACAGAGGTGGAGATACTTGTGAGAAGTATTATGCTGTGTAATGTTACATGACTCAATCATTAATATACAGATAGTTGGGGTTTTTAGCGAGATGCTTTCCCCGGGATACATACTGTGTTAATGTGTAAATGCTCTTGATGTTTTATTGTTATTGATGCTGCTATATTGATGATCAACGTAGAGGAGCTTATGTATTGTGTATGTTTTCTGCAATAGTACATGATCAAGATAATCTCCATTGAGTATGTGTTAAATTATTCAAAATTTCTACAGTTACAATTTCAAAATTTTTATTATAATACCAATTTTCCTAGCATTTTAATTCATCAAACTATAATGATTTAAAACACCACTCCTTAAAGTTTTTCTCTCAAAAAATAAAATTACAAAACAAACCTAATAATTTGGATTGCAAATTGAACTTCATGATTTGAGGTATTTCATTGGTTTATTTCATGTAGTAGCAGCCATATTAAAGGACAAATACAACTGATACCATCACAACCCTTTGTAAATTGGCTATCCTAAACTCAATTGCAAATACTGAAAATATTTGAAAATATGGCGAATATGAGTAAAGTCAAACAATTAAATATACTTTTTGGGCCATATAAGAGAGGTTAGAGGTAATCCCCACAAATTCATCTCCAATCATTCCATTAACATCCCAATTGGTACAACTATTTGAAGTAATCCTAAGTCTATGAATTTTATGATATATAGTGGGATTTATGATTGATAGCATGTCTTTTCTCTTAAGAGATCACAAGTTCAAAACCAAAGTGGGGTAGAGCATGTATGCCTCCATAGACTCTAGCAATGAAAGTGCTTGTTGGAGGTGAGTCCCTTATCCCACAAACTCATATATAATGTGATGTCTATCTTGGTCACCTCGACCTAGTGGTTGGCACAATGGGATGTTATTCCCCCCACCCAGTTTCAAATCCTATGGGGTGACATCTTTGGCTCATCACGATAAGGCTCAAGGAGTAGGCTCCCAACTCTTGCTAAGTCATAAATTCTTGGTATATTTGGCTTATGGGCTGCTGGATATACTCTTGGTGCTATAATGGCTCTTGCTAAGTCATAAATCCTTGATATGTTTGGCTTACATGTTGTTGGATATACTCCTGGTGTTATAGTGGTTCTTTCTAAGTCACAAATCCCTGATATATTTTGCTTACAGGCTGTTGGATAAACTCTTGTTGTATAGTGGCAACTGCTAGATATACCTTTGGTGTTATAGTGGGAACTGCTAGGTTTGAATTTATATCTAGCTTATGAGTTGTTGGATATACTCTTAGTGTATAATGTCTCTTGCTAAGTAATAAATCCTTTGTATACCTGACTTATGGGCTTTTGGATATTCTCTTGGTGGTGGCAACCACTAGGTATACTTTTGGTGTTATAGTGGCAACGACTAAGTTTGATCTTGGGCCTTACTAGTTTACTCCAACAAGTTACCTATTCACCATGGTTAGCGATGTCTAGCTTAACTATGAACTTAAAAAATAATTTATTATCATTTTTATAAACTTTATTCGGTTGCTTGTATAACTAGCGTAAATCCATATTAACCCCAGATCTACTAAGTGAGAGAGATCAAATATTTCATGATGCAAACCTTAATAGGTTTGATTCCTCTCATCACTTGGTAGATTCTTAGTTGAGATAGATCTATGTTGGTTCTTAACAATATTATTAATAATAAATAAATTTCACATCTCTCTATATAAAAACATTCTCATTGATAATTTTATTAAAATCTTAATTTAATCTTTATGAAATCTCTACATAATATTTTTAATAGTAGTGAGTACAAAGGGTATAGATATACCTCAAAAATAATTAAACCTTTTTGCTTTAAGATTTACTACAAAAATGTTATAAAATTAAGCTAAATTAAAATATTTATAAGACATTTTGATACTAAAGCTAGTTATATTTTTGGGCATGTGGTATTGATAAGCCATGGTATTGCAACAAACCTATTTATAAATTAATAATATCCATGGTAAAGTGACCAGAAATATCCATAGTTAAGAACACTTTATATTGTAAAAGTTAAATTTTTGTGTTTATTAATTAAGTTTAAATATGGTTATCCAATTATTATTTTAATTTATATGGTAAAATGGATTTTAGTCTATAGCTACTATTTATATGTATATTATGATTTTCTTTTTATTTAAAAAATTGTTCTACCATATAATAGATTTAATTTTCTTATAACTTTTCTATATTAAATTTTATATTATTTTAATTGAAAGTACATGTAAATGTTTATAAACAAATATTTACACTACTACAACAACAAGACTCCATACTCCTCCATACTCAATCTGTAAAATGCTTCTTGAAAAATCATTTCTAGTCTTAAAAAGAAAAATCACAATTGCTTAAACGTATAAAAAATGAATTATTAGTATTTTGATAAACCTTGCTTGATTTGCCGTTTAATAACAAGTTTGAAAACCATACCTTTATCTTTATCCTGAGAATGAATCACAATAGATGATTAGAAAAGTTGACTCAAAACAACATCGATATGATTATTCAGAAATACATTTTGCATTTTGATAAGTTGGAAAACATTTTATCAAAAATCATTTCTGGTGTTACAAATTTCAATACAAATCACAATTGCGTAAATCACATTTTGATAAGTTGCTCTCAAGATTTCCATGCTTGTTGTCTTTCACGTAACTTGCGGCCTTATATAATTTTCTGTCATGCATTGAGTGCCGTCTCTTGGACTGTAAATATAACCAATGTGCAGTAGCAAACATGGTATGATGTCTATTGTTCCTGAGAAAATGATGGATTATTCTGTACTGTAAAAATAGTTGTTGGTTATCTACTCAGATATTCTTGGGTGGTTGTGCACAAGTGGATCGTGAGGTTGCGTATTTTTATTTACATTTTTATTCACTCCACTGCCTCACTCCAATGCTTGGCACATGGCACTTGGAGGATAGACTGGGCAGTTTAAATGTATCTTTTAATGAATTGTCTGAAGGAATTAACGTGCACGAGCTGATTTTGAAACTTCGGTTTTGATTTGACTGCATGTCTTAAAGCATGCTTTACGTGTTGGGAAATAACAACCTAATTTACATAATCATAAATATAAACATATATATGTTCTATAGGCATTTGAATGGGAGCTATGTTGTAAAGGATTTAGGTTTATATAAATAAATAAATAAATAAATAATTAATTAATTAATGTGAGTTTGTTATTGCTAATTGGGTTTGAGAGTGGGTTTAATTTTCACATGTGACATCTTAAGTTTATAACGTAATAGTTTAGAGATTTGTCGTTTAAGTATTTTTGGTGGAGAAACATATATATTTCTTGTTTTTTTGTGAAATTGGTTTCTTTCTTCTTTTCCAAGGCCTTATTAACTAAAAATCTAAGCATACCACTTTGCAATATATCAACAAGGTGTTATTTTAACTTTTTGTTTAAAAACTAAAATATCTATTTGGAATTTTAAAAAACATCAAGAAATAAAATCTATGTGTCCACCACAAACATAGTCCAATGATTATGCCATGAATACACCCAGAATAAAAATACACACATAAAGCAAAATAATTGGAATTACATAACTAAATGCATAAATATAAAATACCTAGACTCAGAGTGTTGATTTTCCAATGCTCTTGATCTCATAAACTAGTCCTTAGTCTTAAAGGGGAAATCACACTACCAGTCAATTTTCCACCCACCAATGCAACCACCTTAACATGTGTTTTCCCTTGAGCAAGGCTCAATCTCAAGGATGATAAGGACGTATGCAAATCAAATTAGGAATGACTTGGTGGGGTCTTATTATTATACTTATATTTTTTCACCCTTAATCAAATCAACATAGTCACAACATTTACACACTTTTTTCCATAGTTTACTAAACTTATCTAAAATTTCATTTAAGACATTTATGGTTGTTCCTAGAATAATTGCAAGTTTGTGAGTTTTCCCCTTTAGTACTAAACCTATGAACTCCCTCAAAATACATTAAAGGAGTAAAAAATGCACATGATACATATGATTTAAGGAGGGATCATTCATGCCTCAAATATGTAGGACATGCATTCCACTTTTTCGTGAACATATCACCTATTGATTGAAATAAGAGGTGTAGGGTTGAAAAAGGGACATGCTAAGAGAAATAACCATTGCTTCAGAGAAATTACTAGCCTTTGGAAAATTATCTCTCGTCCTTTGTTTCCTTTCTGCTTGATTGGATGGCCTTTTGTTGTTCAAGTTGTGATATGGACTTGTGTAAAGTCTAGTCATACATTCCTTGGCTACCGAGGGCCCTTTTAATCACCTTTGTAATTACTTAGAAATACAAGCGAAAGACTATACATTTAATTATCAATCCAGTGTTAGTCTGGAACTTATGAACTATCCTACACTCTATGTCAACAAAATTTATTCAATTATTGTTCTAGTTATGAAATTGTAGCAGGAAATAATAATTACAAGATAAGAGCTAAGAATACTTGTTAGGTCCCTATAATACTAGTGATTACCCCATTACTATTGTAGTTGTATCCCTTATTAATATTTTTGTGCCCCTATTGTCCCCATATTGTTATTATTGTGCCCCATAGAATCCCTCTATTGTTATTTTTGTGCCTTTATATTATTATTGTTCGGTCGGCTGAGTTATATTGTGACTCCATAGACTCCTATATATAGAAAGGAGGTTTTGTCATTTGAATCATCAAAGAATCATTCATTTGTGTAATGTAAAGGAAGTTACTCCCTCAAAGAGGCTGAATCGTAAGGCGCTGATCCATCTTTTCTATCTTTTTGTGACTAGTTTCATAACATCTGGTATCAAAGCTTTGGATTCTAGGGTTTTGCTGCTCCAAATAGGTCATCGTGGAATTTTCACTATAACGTTTTTTTTTGCAGCATTTCAGAAGCAAAAAAAAAAACCCATTTGAGAAGAAATCACACTGAACCTTGTATCCAAATTTCAGATCATTTCACGCTATTTTTGCAGAGATATGATATGAGGAAGTTGGCCTTTTGTAGACTCCTGAATTACATTCCAAACAAGTGACGTGGGGAAAATCGTCATAACTTTCTCTTCGAGCATTGGATTGAAGTTTCATAAGAAGGTATAGAAAGAGGATGGACTGTAGTTTCCTGTATATATTTTTTCAGAGCCAAAGGTCGAAACAGGGACATGTGGAATGTCATACAATTTCTCTCTACTGAACTAGTCTATAATTAGGTCACTATGGGAGAGTTAGCATAACCCTTCCTTGGAGAATCCAATTTGGATAAAACTGGTGGCATTGGAAAGAGGACGCAGAGAGCTACTGCAGGTTGGAATTTCAGAAATGGATGATCCGAAATTACAGAGATACATCAGAGGCAATATCGAGCTCCTAGAAAGTGAAAAAAGGGGTGTAGATTTTTTAAAATTTTTGCTTAAGCTTCGTTTGAAAATTATTTTGAAGGAATTCAAGGGGCATAGTAGAGCATTATTATCGGTAACTGTTGCCCCGAGGAAAGAAAATGCAAACACCTAGTAAGAAACCTGAAAGCTCTAGCATGACTCATGAAGAAGAGAAAGAAATGCTACATGATATATCAAAATTACAAGACCAAGTGCAACAAATGTCACTCTCACAAAAGATAATAGAAGCTAAGATAAATGGCGTGGAATCTAAGATAAAGGGCATGGAAGCTAAGATGGATGAATTGAAGACAGATTTGAAGAGAGACATGGCAGATTTGAAGAGAGACATGACAGATTTGAAGATAGATTTGACAAATTTTCTAAAAGAAATACTTACTAATGGTGAAAGGGTAGTAAAGGAAACTCATGATGCGAACAAAAGAACTATTAATCATGGTTTCATAGACTCTAATGTGGGATCGAAGACCCACCATATTCCAAAAATCGATATGAGGAAGTTTGATGGCAAGGATCCCGCAACATGGATATTAAGATGGAGCAATTTTTCGATCTCAATAATGTGCAAAACACACAAAAGGTATGTATTGCAACTTTATATTTGGAACCAAATCAGTTTGTATGGTATCAATGGCTTTGCTCTTGTAAACAAATTATCACTTGGGAAATTTTTATGAAAGAATTGACAACACATTATGAGGATACAAAAAGAAACACTTTTTTTAGCCAATTGATAAGTCTCAAACAAAAGGGTTCATTAATGGAGCACATTGAGGAGTTCCAAAAATTGAACATAAGGGTAAAAGATATTCCAGAGGAGCATAGGATTGATGTGTTCATAGGGTCTTTAAAAGGATAATATCCAACACGTTGTTCTTCTTTGGGAACCTGATTCATTAGAGAAGGCATTCAGGTTAGCAAGAAAAATGGAAAGCAAAATTATGGCAACCAAGAAGCATACCACTCACAACTATAAAGATGGAAGTGTTGTTGCCCCTAGTCTTCCACAACCTATAGGGTTGGCACCACAACAATTGGAAGAAAAAATAGAAAAAGGGCTTTGTTACAGTTGTGATAACAAATACACTAAAGGTCATAAGTGTGCTGAGAAGAAATTATTCTACATAGATTGTGAAGAGGCAGAATAAAAAAATCAAGAAAGGTCAAAAGAAGAGGATATACTCCAGGAACAAAGCCTAGATAAAGAAGAAATTAATCCAACCATATCTTGTAATGCATTGGCGGGAATTACCACTCCTCAAACCATCAAGATAGAAGGACAAATCAAGAAGAAAAAGGTAATAGTGTTGATTGATTCAGGAAGCACCCACAATTTTATTCATTGTAGAGTAGCAAAAGAATTGAATTGCTTCCTATATCCAGCACCAGAGTGTCAAGTGATGATTGCAAATGGAGGAACAATAAATTGCTCTGGAAAGTGCCATAATATCAAGCTATCCATGGGAAATATGTATTGACTAGCCCAATTCTTTCCATTCCAATGGGAGGTGCTAATGTTGTACTAGGAGTCCAATGGCTACAATCCCTGGGCACAATAGCTTTTAATTTTCAAGAACTTTTCATGAGATTTTCTACGGAAGGAAAGGAAGTTGAATTAAGGGGTATTGCGGGGAAACCAGGAAAGGTAATAAGCTCTAATGGTATGACAAAGCTTCTAAAAAAGGAGCAAAGAGGTGTAATTGCACAATTATGTTCGCTAGATGTTTCCACATCGAAATCATCTATTTCTCCAGATCTCCAAAAAGTCCTAGACAATCATTCCAAAGTATTTGAGACTCCCAAAGGTCTCCCACCTATGCGTGATCATGATCATGCTATTCATCTAATTCCAGGAACTGTTCCTACAAACATCAGGCCGTACAGATATCCCTATGCCCAAAAGAGTGAAATTGCACATATGGTTGCAGAAATGCTAGAGGCTGGTATAATTCAACCTAGTCAAAGTTCTTTCTCTGCTCCAGTAGTATTGGTGTAGAAGAAGGATGGATCACGGCGCATGTGTCCGAATTATAGGGAGCTCAACAAGCTCACTATTAAAGATAAGTTTCCCATTCCTGTCACTGATGAACTATTGGATGAATTGCATGGATTTGCTTCACCAAGTTGGATCTTTGTTCAAGATATCATCAAATCAGAATGAAGACAAAAGACATTCCAAAAACAACATTTAGAACTCGTGAGGGTCATTATGAATTTTTGGTCATGCCTTTTGGCCTTACTAATGCACCTTCTACATTTCAAGGTTTGATGAATTCCATTTTCAAACCCACACTTAGAAAATTTGTGTTAGTATTTTTTGATGATATACTAATCTATAGCAAGTCTTGAAAGGATCATGTTGAACATGTTGACAGGGTGCTACAACTATTGGAGGAGAAAAAATTATATGCAAAAAGATCCAGATGTTTCTTTGGAGTACAAGAGATGGAATATCCGGGTCATATTGTATCTCTTGAAGGAGTTAAGGTAAACCCTAGCAAAATTGAAGCCATTAAGGAATGGAAAATCCCCACATCCATAAATCATTTGCGAGGATTTCTCGGGTTGATAGGGTATTATCGCAAGTTTGGTAAGAATTATGGGAAAATAGTAGCACCTCTAACAACATTATTGAAGAAAGATGCATTTTCATGGACTCCAGAAGAAACAAAGGCCTTCGAATATCTTAAAGAGGCAATGTGCCAAGCACCGGTCTTAGCTACACCGAACTTCACAAAAACCTTTATTGTGGAATGTGATGCTTCAGGAAATGGAATTGGTGTTGTTCTAATGCAAGATGAAAGACCCATTGCTTTTGAAAGTCGTCCAATCAGGGGAAAGTTTTTACACAAAGCTATTTATGAGAAGGAAATGTTGGCAATACTCCATGCACTTAAGAAATGGTGGACCCTACCTAATGGGAATACACTTCAAGGTAAAAATGGATCATGATAGCCTTAAATACTTTTTAGAACAAAGATTATCCTTTGAAGAGCAACAAAATTGGGTCACAAAGATGTTGGGTTATGACTTTGAAATCTTCTACAAAAAAGGGAAGCAAAATGTGGTGGCAGATGCACTTTCAAGAAAGGATGAGGATGTGGAAGCATTGCTGTGCGCCATTTCTATTATCCAACCAGATTGGATAAACGAAACAAGGGAGGAATGGAAGAATGATGAAGAAGTGTGGGCACTTATTCAAAGTTACAACAAGATTCCAGTACATCTGATACATTTAGCTAGCAAAATGATTCGTTATGGTACAAAGATGCTTATACCTCCGTAAGAATTCCCAACTCAAACAAAAGATTCTTATGGAATTGCACAAGGACTTGAGTTCTTCTCGTAATGCAAGCAAATCAGACTGAATGTCCGCAGTTGCAGAGCAGGAGAGGCCCTCGACACAATGACTTTCTAAGAATTGATCTAACTCCGAATGCCTCAACAATGAGCCTTACCCTCATTATATAAGAAATGAGAGGGGACAAGCATTACTTTAGGCCATTAGTGGACTAACCGAAAGGTGGATGGAATCATTGCTTTCGGGTAACGCTAGAGTGACTTCCGCACAAAGATTCCAGTCCGGAAAAGTAAATCTTACGGAAAGTGATTCCATCAGAATAAGGTGGATACTTTTTATCAAAGCCCACGAGAAATATAATATCGACAAAACAAAGTGGATGCTTTTCGTATATCAAAAGCCCACGGGAAAAATACAGTGCATGAATTATTTACACAGTGGAGGCTTTAGTACAGCTAAGCCCACAGGAAATGTGGTCACAATTAAGCCCTTGTGACTAGTTCTCACTATTACACTATGGATGTTTTTAATCGGAAAGCCCATGTGAACCGTCAGAATACTATTAGTTGAGGGAATCGAGTTCTTTTATACAACTTTTCATCCCAAGATTTTGTATATATCCTGTAGACAATCATAGGTTTCCCTAGAATAATCTGATATTGTACTTTAGTTAAAACTAGCCACTCTAAATGTTCTCTCATATATTCTTCGAGTGAATAATTTATATTATGGATGGTGACCATTCACCTTCTGTCATATCTTTGACAGTTTTGTAGATAGGGTGAAAGCATTCTTCAAGATATTGTTCAATACATAAATTACAATGGCTTCTGCAATATTGCTCATGCCATACTGGATCCATTGCAGTTTTGCTAACCCCATAATCACTCCACCAATTTCTGAACCATTTGCATTGCTGATATCCCTGGTAGTGGCCAACTGTGCTGAACTTCAGTTTTGTGTAATGCGTTCCTACTTTGTCATCAACATTGAGGAAGTCCCACCAAAGTTGTTTGTAATCTGCAAAATTGTACACAATGTCTGGAAAACTAATTTTTGGGTCATTTCTTGGCTAACAAGAAGCAGGCTGAGTTTGAAAATGTCCTGGCTCATTCCAAAGATCTCTTGTCCTATAGATGCAAACGTATCTTTCATGTATGCCCATGTTGGGTCCCCCATGGTACCAGATGGTAGCAATATCATGAAAATTCTGTTCCAAAGCTCGTTGTGCAATATCAACATCTCTCTGTGCTTTATCATAAATCATATCATGAATCCACTTGCTTCCTTTAGGGTACACTTTCCTTTCTGGCACAAAGTGTTGGATGTCAGTATGAGGTTGCAAGTTGGTGTCCAATACCTTCATATTTCTGAGCTGCCAAGTGGGTTTCCAATTTCTTTTATATTCTTCCCAGTCTTGATTATCTAGGATAGTCCTTAGTACCTCCTGTCTTTGGTTCTGATCCCACTCAGTGACTATCATCATGACATGTTCTCATGCTTCAATATATTCCTTGTTGAGAAAATCATGGAGAAACAATGTAAATTTTGAAACGGGAACTATAAACTCAAAACGGGAACTCTGGCCAAAAAGCCCCGAAAAAACATCAAAAACAGTGCTAAAAACGAAAAGTGTTGATGCTGGAATAACACCTTTTTTTTTCTTGGGTAAATTTTCAACATGTTTTAAAAATGGTGGTGAAAACCAATTTTTTGCACAAAAAATTTCTGAAAAACACCCTCATAATGAATAGTGTTAATTCTGGAAGAACACTTTTTTTTTTTTAAGTAAAATTTCAACATTTCGAAATAATGGCGTAACATGTTTTATCATGACCGCGAAA
>APFE031440594.1:0-25429 GCA_000404065.3 Pinus taeda
GGCTAGAGACTCCACATGGGAGATAGTCAAGAAATATTGAGAAGGTTTATTGTATGAACAATCATATGGCTTGTGGAGTGTTCTCCTTCCTTAAGGAGTGAATGTATGGTGTTGCCCTACCTTAAGGGTTTGATCAATAAAGAATCATTTCTATATTCAGATCTTATTATTTCTTGGGTATAATTGTTATTATCTTATATTTCTGGGTCAGATCTATAACAAGTGGTATAAGATCTACAACAATTGGTATCAGAGCTATAACAAGTGGTATCAGAGCTATAACAAATGCCCTGCTATCAGGGTTAGTGATGTAATGGTGTATGGATGTGTCTTGGAACTTTTGCTTAATTCAGAAGCCTGTTAACAGGCTAGCACGTTTTCACACATGCATTGTATTGGTTTGTAAGACTATTCTTTGGATGCTTGTAATGCATGTTGCTTTAATCTGTATTAGGACAGTTGAACTATTTTGGTTGTTTTAGTACATATGCTATTGGAAATGTGTTGTATCAGTTGTTAACATTGTCTCACCCTTATGGGCTATCTTGCTGGACATTGACATATTCATTCTTGTAAATTTGTTATAATGCCCATCGCACTTGTGTGGACCATTCTGGCCGGTTTTGTACATGCTATCTATTTACCTTGTGTTTGTGACTACCACATCGATGTGGACTACTCCACCAGAAGTTGCGCATGTCCTATTGTGTTGTGTGTCTCTAGCACAGTTGGGACTATTCCCTTTCGACTTGAGACTCACTTCCACCCTCTCCCTCTGTACTGAAAGAACATTGACACAAGTGGCACTAAGGACTCACCAGGCACACGAACCTTGCTGTTGAAAGACAAAGCAAACCACTCTCACGTGCTAACAAGCAATAACTAAGGCATATCTTTAAGCCAATGGCAACTGAGCCATTGTACTAGATGGGGCTCCTACACCAAACAGTGTGAGGTCTAGTTGGGACTTCATACCAGGGAGATCCCTTGAATGATGGTGGGTCCAACACTATCAACAGTACCATAACTTTAATCACCATTGACGGGTCTGGTACTCCTTTTCTGGTAAATGGACATCGGCTACACCTCTATCATTGGTCGCTCACAAAGGATTCTTTTTATCAAGAGGTAAGTAGTGATTCTAATTTTCAAATTATAGTTGCCTAGGGTGGTAACCTAGTAGCTCTATCTCCGTGAAATCTGTTTTTTTCCATTTTTTACATAATGTATATAGTTTTCTTTGAAATTTGGTTAAGTTTTCTTTTCTTCTTTATTTCTTTCTTTTCTTTCGACATGCTGGAATTTTGGAACAACAGTTGTTCTTCAACAATTGTTCCTTACAACTCAATTGTTGTCTCTTTATAGTACAGTTGTTGTTCCTTTCATTACAGCTTCTACTCATTTCAAAGAAACAATTGTTGTTCCCTTCGTTACAACTGTTGTTCATTTCAAAGAAACAATTGTTGTTCCCTTCGTTACAATTGCTATTCATTTCAAAGAAATAATTGTTGTTCCCTTTGTTACAGCTGCTGTTCATTTCAACAGTTGTTTAACCCCTTTGTTATAGTTGCTTCTCATTTCAAAGTGACATTTTCCGTCCCCTTTGTTACAATTGTTGTTCACCTTAAAAGAGAAATTATTGTTCCCTTTATGATGGTTGTTGTTCTTTATAGCCCAGTTGTTGTTCCTTTGAGCCGATTGTTGTCCTCTGTATGCCCGGCTATCCTTTTGGTTATGAACTTCAATGTGAATTTTAAAAGTATTAATATTTAGTTTATCATGGTGATAAATATAGAATCTTCTTCATTACCCTTTGGAGAATATATCTTTTTCTTCATATGGCACATCCTATCAATTTATATATTTGCTCTATATCCAGATTTTTATGGAAATATCATAAATTGTTCATGATTTATAACCACCATACTACTTTTCCCTTTCTTATTTACTCCAATGGTGATTTTCTTCATAAACATAATAAAAGGACTAAGACATATCTTATTCGACATTTTTTTACTTCTCACACCATCCCAAACTCTTAAGGAATTGATGAGCCTCCCTTAATGATTAAAAATAATAAAAGGAAAAAAATAAATCAATTATGGAAATGTACTCAAGTTAACTTTCCTCAAAAGGATAGGGGGTCTCGTCACGAGCCATCCTACCACGATCATAAGAGATTAACATAAGTGAAATTCCCATTATGGCTACCAAACTAGGGTAATGGCCTTTGACACTAGTGTCAAAGGACAAGAGGTCTCATCATGAGTCAGTTTGTTTACTTTGTTATGATCTACTGAGTGGCATTATAGTTATCTAGTTATCACGCCAGAACAATGGCCTTTCCGAGAAGAATCATTTAAATAATTATATGTTAAGGATACCGGCTCATCTAAGGGTTAAAAGGAAACATTGTCGAGGCTATTGAAGTTTAACTTGAATTTCCATATCTTTATTATGTCATTAAGACTTCCTTTTCTTTTAAAAAAAGGGGGATATCACCACTACTAGTATGTACATTTTTTCTCTAAAACTACTAAAGGTGGCACATTTATATACATGAACAAATCATAATTTTCCGAATATCTGTAATAAGAATTATTAATTCTAAAGGTATTTTGCCATATTTCGTTACTTATTATTCTCCAAAATGAAATATTTCTCTTTTCCCCGTGATATACATATCTTGTATGCTTTAAATATCATGGTCATTTTTAACCATTAGCACGCTGCACATTTACTGCCTTTTATTATCCTTGATATGGTTGCATACAATCTAACTGTCTCCTATTACAATTCATTAAATACCTCTGTGTAAATCTGATTTTCCACACTCTTAAAAGGTCGCGGTCAACCTTTCTCCTATTGGAGGAGGTAAGCAATATCACATGTCTAACTTGAAGGGGTACAATAAGCAAAACCTTGTAATTAAGATGATAGTTCTCTTCACACATAATTCTAATTTTGACATAACATATGATGCTTTATCAAAAATACTTCTGGTTCAATAGCTTTGCATGCATGCACTGTAGTTGTTTCATGAATTAGAAAACATGGACGGAAAATCTATTCGCAGCGAAGCCACCCTACTAAGGATTACTGATCAAGCCTGTAGGATCCCATAACAAGTAGGATGGGCACAATACTTTGCTCGATTATAGGGGTTCGATGATGGTGTCACCTTGGAATTTCTACAGAACTTAAGCAATGAAGGCACAACAGTCCAAGGCAAGCAAATACCAGTTACTGAAATAATCTTGGAAGAGGTCACTGGTCTTCTCACAAAAGGGGTAAAGTGGGTAGATAAACACACTAGACTTGAAGATATCGTGGAGTCATTTGCAGACCCTGGTGAGGAATTGACTGGGAAAGGTAAGGGTCTTCACCCTACTTCACTAAGTGAGCCATGGTGGGAATTAGATGAAGTAATTCATACGTATATCACGTGCTATGGGTGCCATGATGTGGTCATACCCCGACATCTTAAACTGCTAGTAGCTCTGAAACTGAAAATAGCAATAAATTTTCCTTCCTAAAATTTCTTTTGCATGAAGTTGCTAGTAGAATAAGTAAAGCTAAAAACCCCAATGTTGCAGTTAGTCATCATGGTCTGATCAAATTAATAGTCATTAGAGAATTGACGTAGTTACAACTAACATGGGATAATTTCATACGGCCTAATGAACCATCATCTTTAGAAGAGATACCTGAAACAGAAAATGAACATCCTGAAATAGAAATTGACCAGCCTGAATTGGGAAATATTCAATTAGAAGAAGAAAATCAAACCTCGGTAGTGAAAACTCCGAAAAGGGTTCGGAAAAGAGTAGCCTCTGTTTTGTGTCTCTTTCTGTCAAACATAGAAGGTATGACTAATTAAATTGACCTAGAAGTTTTACTGAGCCTGCAGTGGAGGCAAGACCATCTCAAGGATCCCCTGCAGAACAACAGGGAAATTTCCCTCAAGATAATGAGGAAGAAATAGCTCAAGTTCTAGAAAATATGGGGACTCTCTTTGCAAAAGATGTGGGTTGTTCTGAAAACCCACTGGAACGAACTAATACCCCTACTCTTTTGACCTCCACCCATAAATCTCATGATACAGAAGTATTAGCTCTTTCGGAAAATACTAGAAGCGTGCAGGAATCCCTTGAAATGGTGAAGGAACCAGATTCTTCTACGGAAAAAATATTTTGTTATCTCCAGAACACCAGAAGTCAGAAGGTGACTCAAGTGATACAATTCCACTTGATCAAGATCCTGAATATTTTGAAACTTCTTTGGTTGATGAAAATATCATTGTTATCCCCTCTCTGTCTGTTGAAAAATCTACTGAAGAGATAAATAAAAGAAACTATCATAGGTTAAAGCTATTAAAATAGGAAGAAAAAGCTGAGGAGAAAGTTAAAACAACTCAAGAAATGGTTAAAGGATTCGAGAAGGACCTATAAGAAGAAGATAGAACTCAGGACAATTGGGATTCAGAGCGAAAAATTTCCCAATTCTGCTAATACTCAGACTGAGGAAATTTTTACCAACTCTGTGAAAACACAAGCATATTTCTATCTCATTGTGGCATCAACTAAAGTAGCTACTCAAACAGATTTAGTAATGACTTTTAGTGAAGCTACTCAAATTGAAATTATACCTCCTTATTATCCTTTAATTAAGGATGTCACCATTTAAAAATTGAACATAGAATTGGCAAAGTCTCAACAGATTTTAAAGCAATATCAAGGCAAAGTCGTGCCCTCGGAAGAATACCACAAACTCTTAAACAAATTCAATGCATTATCAGTTATAGAAGATGAGACTTACACTGATCTTAGGGCAGAGCTGAAAAAGGTATAGAAAGTACAAGGTCAACTCCAAAAATATTTTGAGCAAATCAAAGAAATTTGTTCCATTTACGTAGATGCATTGTCTCGCAGATCCCCTGCCAAAAACTATGCACTATTTTTACTTGAACGTTACTTGTTGTTGAAAATTAAATTGGTGAGATCAGACCAACCTTTTGCATTTAGTACCATTACTGATTTTATTCTGTTTTCAAGAACAAAATGAGGATGTAAAGTATTTCTTGTGTGAATTGTATTTACATAATTTCTTTTTGGAGAATGAAAAGGATGGAAATCCTAGTCCTTTCATTGGGTATGTTCATTTCCAACATTTTATATCCTTTGCTAAAAATTAAATTAAGTGAGATAAAGCATACACTGTGTTTCTGAAAAGAGACAATGGACTAGATCTCTGGGTTAGATGTGAGCCTGCAAGTCCCCTGTGAACTGTCATACAACATAATAAATTCATGGAAAAAATTGGATTTGTGTCTACTCTAGCTCTTATTCATAGATATACCCTTAGGTTAGGCCTTGAATATTTTGAATAAATCAAGGAAGAAGCATTTCAGGCTGCAAATCAAAGATGGAATGCATCCTCAAATGAGGTCAAGAATACAGGACTCTTCAATTACAGGAATTTCAGGGAAGCTTCTACACAACTGACACATTATAGTAATACAGTTATGACAAAAGGTCCCACTTTGATTGGATGTTGATATTGAAGTCCTTGTTAGATCTCCAATAAACTCTCATAGGTTGTAGCTTGGAGATGCCTGGTAACATATAAATTCAACTTATTATTGCAATGGATGAATGGAAGGAATGATGCTTGTTCAATTCAGATAACCACTTCTACTTTGTTTCACTCCAGACATGCACAAACACCCCTAGACTAAAAGGCTTTAGACTACCAGCTACTCACAGTTCAGAGATAAGGTGAATATGGAGAATACTGACCATACCAGTAGATGCACAAGACCTTGTGATGGCGGCTGTAACCAGCAAGAAGCTTGTAAATCTATTCTACTAATGCACAGACATGATGACAACTCTCTACCACTAGATAGAAAGAAACCTGGGTAACCTATTCAATGATACATTCAACAATCTAACACATAGATAGGATGACAACTTTCTACTACTAAACATTAAAGACCAAGAATACAACATATTAGGCACAACTTAGAATAGAGAGGAAATGGAAAGTGAGGAGTTAACAGCAAAAGAAGCTTGTATTAGCTGAAAATGAAGAGGATACGCTACAAGTGGCAAAATATCCACAGTCTCCAGAAGTTGAACCTTACATCAAAACATCAACCATCAACCCTGATTACATTTCGTTTCTGGGTATTTATAGATTTTACATTACAGGGCACTTGGGCCAATTAGGTATGGAGGGGTCATAATTGACCACCAACTACATTTAACCGCCCGGTGGAGTCCCTGACTGTGTTTGCTTACTATAGTGAGCAAATGAGATCTTCTTAGGTGCTGTGTTGTCCTCTTAGGCGGTCGGAGTGTTCATATCAACGAGTTTCCATAACTGATAAATGCTGCTATAGAGTCGTGCGTGTCCTTTCTTTCCCTTAGCCATACTGCTTGTGAAACATGGTTGTTGAGATTTGTCAGTGACTGGTAATGGCAAGCCGGTCATGTTATTCCTTCGGACGAATGGAGTGGTCAAAGGATGTGGGGTGCATGGGTGAAGCGACGAGTTAGATGAGTGGAGATAATGGCCATCGGATCAAGGGAACGGATGGCGGAGATGGCTCTGCGGGAGTTATAGGATGAGGTGGGAGTAGATTGATTTTGGGCCATTAGATCTGGGGTGGCTTGATCTAATGGTGATCGGGCGGTGAAGCTACATGGTAGTTAAACATGCGAGTGGATAGGTTAGGCGATAAACAGTATTGATCGTGCTACCTTTGAGCATAAAGTGGTAAAAGTACAGGGGCTTGTGATCCCACTCGGAGGCTGACACGTAGTGGCAGATGAGAGAAAAAATAGCTCTCATCGCGCGCTAACATTTGGGTGAGTTGTGGGCGCGGGAAGAGCGAATGCCGCTAGATCTTGGCGGGGATGATCGGACGGTCAAGAAATGGTCATGTAGGTTGCTTTATCGGGCGTGGCGGGAGCTGTTAGATTGGCAGGGGAAATCAACGGCTGAGATGAGGCGATAGGTTAAAAATGTGTGAAGGCGTATGGGAGGGTTTTATGAGGGTTTAGGCTTTGCGCTCGAGCTTAAGGAAAAAGGGGTTTTGTGGTTTTTTTTAAAGAAAAACAGAGGAAACAGAGGTGAAGGGAGGACGAGCGGGGTAAAGGAAAGAAGTGAAAATGACCATTATGGGCCTCCTTTGAGCATAACCAACATAACCAAGCTTATCTCTGATCTTCAACGACCATAGTTATATAGCAGAGCTAACACTGGCTCCTTCTGGGGTTGAGATCCTCCTTGTGAGGTCTCAAGAACTGTAGATCATTGCCTTTCCTACAAAAAACCATACCAGCAAAATTTCCTAGTGTTCCATTAGGCATGGAGTCTAACTGAGCCTGCACTAAAACTGATAAAAAAACATATTTAAAACATTAGGGCCAAAAGACCTTAAATGACATATTCTCTCAGAAATCACCCATTAACTAGGCCATCAAAAACTGTCTCTCCTTCCATGCTTTGTAACATGAAATTATTGTTCCCCTGGATCTGAGAAATGATAAAAGCCCCAGTCCACAGAGCATCAAACTTCCCATGGTTTCCTTTCTTCTCCTTCAGTGCATCCCACTTAAGAACCAAATCCCCAACTTGAAAATTGTCTATCTTTGCCTTTTTGTCAAAGGCTTCCTTGGTTCTCCTCTGATGTGTTGCAGACCTTTCGACTAGTTGTTCTCTGATTTGATACACTTCCGCTAAGTCACTGATCCTCCTCGCCATTTTATTTTCTTCATTTTGTTCTTCCTACAAGAATTTTGCCACAGGGAGGGTTAACTAAATTGGGAATACAGCCTTAGTGCCATATACCAGCTTGAATGGAGAATTCCCTGTGGATCTCTTGGTAGTCACTCTGTCAGCCCACAATGCATATTTCAGCCTGGAATCCCAGTTCTTTTTGTTGTCTTCCAGCATCTTTTTGATTATCCTTATCAAGCTCTTGTTAGAAGATTATGCTAAACCATTGCCTTGAGGGTAATATGAGGTGAGATGTACCAATTTAATGCCCATTGAGTCACACATGTCCGCCAACTCTTTTGCCCTGAATGTTGCTGCATTGTCTGTAACTAATTTATGAGGGCAGCCAAACCTGGTGAAGATATTTTCTGTCAAGAATTTCATGACCACATGGCGATCAGCCTGCCTAGTAGGGATGGCATCAATCCACTTAGTGAAGTAGTCCATGGCCACTAAGATCCACCTGTGCTAGCCACTAGAATGCGGGTTAATTTCTCTTATGAAATCCAAACCCCAATGCTGAAAAGGACCACTAGCACATATTGGCTTTAAGGGCAGGGACTTCATCTACTGTTTTCCTTCAAATCTTTGGCACCTATCACAAGATTTAACAAATGAAAAGACATCAAAATATAGGGTGGGCCAATAGTACCCAGGTCTGATAATCTTGTGGGCTGTGGTTTTCCAGTAGTGATGTCCTCCACATATGCTGGAATGAAACTGTTGCATAACCTCCATGGATTGTTCTTTGTCCAGATACCTCAAAAGAATTCCAGAGGGGTCCCTCCAGTAGAGCAAGTTTTCATGAATGTAATATTTGGCTGCCCTGAGCTTGATAATTCTGGCTTGGCTTGAACCAAGACCTGGAGGAACTTCCAGCTTCAGCAAGAATTGGGCTATTGTAGAGTACCATTCAAAAGAAGCTATATTTTCTACCAATGACTGGTTTTGCCCTGGTCCAACAATTTCTTCTGAAATTGTGCTTATCCAATTCATGTCCAACATCCTGCAATTTTCTTCAGCCATCAATCTGGCTAGGCCCTAACCTCTGACAAGCTTGGTGGGCTTCAATTCTATGTTGAATTCAATAATATTTGTAATCCATTTAGCCCTTCTTCCATTAGCATCTAGCTGCGTTAGGAAATCTTTTACTGAAGCACAGGGCACATATGTAATTACCTTGGAATGCAGAATGTATATTATGAAAGCTTTCAAAGATTTGATAAGAGCATATGCCTATTTTTAAATGATATCATACCTCAGCTCAGCATCCCTTAAGGTTTTGCTGAAGAATGCCACTGGATGCTCTGAACCTTCATCATCTACTTGCAATAAAACTGCTACAAGGGTGTTGCCTGAAGCAAATGAAAATATATGGAACTCCTTGCTTTAGTCTGGGTTGATCAAAGTAGGAGCTTCCATAATGGCCCTTTTGATGGCTTCAAAGGATCTCCTTGCTGCATCGGTCCTGTTAGGGTCTAAATCTACCTTAGGCTGAGAAAGGCAGATCTAGGGTAACATTAGACCACGCTTAACCTGTTAGCTAGCCCTACCAGGTCAGGAGAGGGCTCTCTCCTTGTCAATCTTAGGAAAATATAGCAACTGAGGCTTGAGATAACTGATGTAAAGACTAATTTTAGGCTAGGTATATGCTCATAGGGGTTTGATTGAGTTTTATGTAGGTTTGTTGGATCAAAAGTGAAAGGCAGTTTTGGGTCTGGGGAATGAACTCAGTCTTGCAGAGATTTCTGTGGGACGAGGTAGGCAAATGCTTTAGTACTTTGAAATAAGTGAAATTGAGAGTCTTAAGACTGGTGAGGAGTTGGAGAGGGCATGAGTGTATCAGGGATCCTCTTCAAACAGTAGAAAACATGAAAAGCTAAACAAAACCTAAGGTAGAGCACTGCAACATCAATGATTTCCACCTTTATACTTGATTCATTTAGTTAAGATGAAAAAGAAAGAGATAATGGCACACATAAACATATGATAACATGAATTTCAGAAGGAGAAACAATACTAAATCACCTTGCCACAAGAATCCCACAAAATGTTGCAAACCCTGATCTATTTCCTTGCCAAACTGCAGACATGAATGTACAATGATGCTCAAAGCTTTCACAAGAGTCCAACCTTGACAAATGACTGAAAAAGTACTAGATATAGGAAATAAACAACCCATGCTAGAATTTAGGGGTTGAATTCATGATTTTAGGAGTTGTTTCAACAAGATCTAAACTAAGAACTGAAAAATAGGCAGTGGAACAACTTGCCTCTAAAACCTAGGACACTGATTCATTCAGTTTCAAAAACCACCTATACATGATGTATCTACCTCCATGAGTGAATTTTTACCATTTTTACATCAAATTCCATTAAGTTACATTAATTTACATTATGAGTTTGACCATGAGAGAGAAAAAGTCAAACTGACAAAAAACTAGGCAAAAAACAAAACAATTTTTTTTGGAAAAAATGGCACTTTTCCATCCTGTGCATAGCACCACTTTTCCTGTGTGTAGCGCTTTCTCCCAGGTGATTTTTGAATCCTTCTTGTGCACCAAATTTTCTCCAAGTGGGCTTGTTCAAAGTATGTCTGTCTAATTTCCAGAACAAGTGGAATTTCTGAGTTTGGTGTCCATTTACCCCTCCAAAAATGAGTTCTCCCAACACTGCTTCCTATGTAGCCAAAAAGGGGCAGAGAGGGAATTTTTGAGGTGTTGTTTACCCTTTTGGAGGCCCAAAACTGGACAAAACTTTCTAGTAATTTTTGGGTATTCATAATCTTTCACAAGGAATCCAAAAATGTAGAGTTTTCCTCTAGAGGTGGTCCCTAGCAAAAGCGAGTGGCGGGTGGTGCTACGCACCAGGCATAAAAACCTATTTTTTCCTTCAAAATTTCAAAATTGTCAACAAGTGTGCCAAATTTCTTGAAATTTGGACTGAGTGACCTTCATTAAGTACTATGTTGGGCCAAGGAAGCTTCAGCCAAGATTTTGAGTCTATCTTGGTCTTTCTTCCTCCTCAAAGTTTTCATCAACTTGGCTTTTAAGCTCCTTATTCTCGCTTTGCAAATCTTGTTTCTTGCCAAATAATGAAAAACCATGTGCCTCAACATATTTATTTCCTTATTTTCTTTCTCAAGCAGCTTCTCCAAGTGCATATTTGTCCTCTCTAGCCAATATTCCCGATCAGCATCAATCTCTTGCTAAAGCGGTGTCAATTTGACTTTCCTCCTCTTTGCTGCTTGTCAGCTTTCCCTTATAGTTTGTAGCACCATGATCGTCTTCTGATCCTCCAGCTGCTTGTTCCTTTTATCAAGGTAATTGATGATCCATTTAGCCCTTTCAATGTTAAGAGCTAAGGCATGAATATCAGATTCTTGCTCTTTGATGATCTCTTTCAATCTTGAGCTTTAGGGGCCCAAATCCACATCATCATCCTGAATCAAAATGAAATCTCTCCCATAATATTCATAAGACCCTTCCTCATGCACTGGTTGTTTCCCTTTATCTTGTACCTGCTTTGCTAAAGAAGAAGGCAAAGCACCTTTCACCCCAGGTGAAGATAGCATTTGCCCATGATCTGATGAAGGAAACGAGACCCCTTCCACCCCAGGTGGAGATAGTACTTGTTTTGCAGCTGCAAATAGCCTCCTTGTCCCCTTTTGATAAGTGATGAATACTGGCACACTGGTGGTTTGAGTCTCATGCACCTTTGGTTGATTTGAAGGCCCTCCTTCCTCTTGAAAAACTGATGGGGTCACTTGAGGACTTTTGAAAACCTCATATGCAATGAAATCATCCCATGAAACATTCAACAAACTCAGCTGATGCAAAACCACAATCTTGATCAATGCAAAGTGATAAACGTTGTTGTACTATTGATGAGGAGGTTTTCTTTTCATTAATGTGGTCATTTTCTCAATATTTCTGCATATGAAATAGGGGAGGCTCATCATCCTCACCATAGTGAAATGCATAAATAATCTAATATAGTAGGTGTACAAGCGAGAAAATCCCCCTTCATAGCTGAAGTATTTGGTAATTAGCTTCATGAGTGGAGCATATGTGTCCTGTAGGTATCTGAAAGGGAAGACCCTACTGATCTGCTTCTGATAGCTAGCCTTGATATAAGGCTCATAATGTTCTTTGTCCACAAGCTGTCCTTTGTTCCACTATTCACCCACATTCAGAATACCTATTGCTTCAGCTATAGTTTTAGGTGTCAAAGTGAAGGTAACACCTGCTAAATTGACCTGGCCATTGTGAAGATGGAGAACAAAAATTCTAGCAAGCTCATGGTGGTATTTCACTCTTTCCACCATCTCACAAAATTGATAGTAAGACTGATGTTTGAAACATGCTACTGCAAGAGGACAAGCCAATAGCTCTGTAAGTGTAGTGGGCTCCTCTCGAATGTGTTTTCCTCCCTTATGTGGTCTTCTCGGTGCATGAATTTATTGGGAGAAATCATTCACTATTTCCTCATCCATTTCATAAGCTGAATCTGTTTCCATATTTGCCACTGTTTGATGTTCAATGATGAGTATGAAGATATTTTATATCAAGAACAGGTGTTTTTTGTTTGATGGATGGAATTGATAAGTGGGATTGATGAATGAGGGATTTGATGCTAGATGTAGGCTTTTTAGGGAGTGATATGGTTTGGGGATGCAAATTAGGGTTTGGGAATAGTAGGAATTTGATATGGTTTTAGGGATTTGGGGATAGGGGGTAGGATGATTGTGAATGGGAGAGGGAAAGGGAAATGAAATGAGGGAAGTGTAGTGGAGGAAAATGTGACAATGATGCAGAGGAGCAAACAGCAACAATAGCAAATTGCAAACCCTAGACAGTTTTTTGTAGTGTAACTGTGCAGCGAACTAGGGTTTGTAATTGCACCTATCTAAACGTCATCAAAACTGATTAAATATCTTGTAATGGCAAAGTGGAATGTTTCCCTTACTTGTGGAATGATTTTGGCAGAGTTTTGAAGCCTGGGCAAGATCATTTTGGTGAAATTTATGCTTGGATGGTAGGTGCACCGTGCCAAGACACAGGTGTGCCACGCCCATTCAGCTCCCATTGTAAAATCTGCGCTCTGTACGCCGCACCAATCAGGGGCGCCGTGCCTCAACCCAGGTGTGCCGCGCCAGCACAGTTTTGTTGCGATTTGCCTTTCTTCACTTCCAAACACATTTTTTGGTTTGTTCACTCTTTCTTTTTGGCACAAATGAAGTCTTCAATACAAATATCACTTTATATACCAATGACTTTAATTTTTATTTTAAAGAAACCCACTTTCTAATGTTTGCTTTTCACTTTGACTTTTAAAACTCTATTTTGCAGTTTGGCTCTCTTTTTGACTTTGATGGACTAATGCTTTGAATTTATTGTCTCTTTTGCAGGAGCTGGAGTGCAGGAGCTTTGGCAAGGTGACTAGGGCTACATTTCCAGACTTATTACATATAGGAAAATAAAAGTACATGAAATTTTATACATAAAA
Source organism: Pinus taeda (assembly GCA_000404065.3). Classification (NCBI taxonomy): domain Eukaryota; kingdom Viridiplantae; phylum Streptophyta; class Pinopsida; order Pinales; family Pinaceae; genus Pinus; species Pinus taeda. The sequence continues at coordinate 13,294 of APFE031440594.1, forward strand.
CATAAAAACTCTGTTTTTTCCTCAAAACAGGGTTTTGAGGAAAAATAAATTACTGAGAATGTCATTATTGAAATTTTTGATGTTGAGACCTTATTAGACCTCCTCATGTGCCTGATGACCATTATTGGGCTTTTACAAGACTATGAGGACAAACCATAGACCTAATGAGACCTAAAACCCTAAAAAATGACTTTTGCAAGTGCAAAGACAGAAAATGACTGTAAATGACCTAAATTTATGAAAATAGGTCAGCAGGTAAAGATCATGAGGGAAAATTAATAATATACCACTACCATCATATGATCCATGACCCTAATGGAATGCAGCAGATCAGATGAGACACCTAAGAATGCATGCAACAAGAGAATTTTGATCACTAATGGAGGGATGAAGATACCGACACTAACAGGTCCATTTGAATTCTGATCCCTTTCTCAACATGGAGGTGATGTGCTTTAGTAATTCTTCAAAATTAGGAATAAACCTCCTTACAAAGTTTATCTTGCCAAAAAAGTATTGGATGTCATTTTTTGATCTTGGTACAGACAAAGTCTGTATTACTTTCACTCTTTCTGGGTCAATTTTGACACCTGCAACAAAAACAATGTGTCCTAACAACTTGCCCTCTTCTAGAGAAAATTGTGACTTTTTAGGATTGACTGAAATCCCAAACCTTCTGCACTTCAGAAACAGTTTCTTCAAATGCTACAAATGGTCTTGATTGCTACTAGAGTATACTATTATATCATCTAGGTAGATAAGGACAAACTTATCCTTCTCTCCTACAAATGCTATATCCATAGCTCTTTGAAAGGCGGATCCAACATTCATCAGCCCAAAAGGTATCTTGGAATACATAAAAGTGCCCCACAGAGTGGTGAATGCAGTCTTTTATTGGTCATTTGGATGTATGACAACCTGGTTATATCCTGAAAATCCATCCAGGAGAGACGTCACTTTGGCTCTTGAGACCTTCTGCAGCAAATGCTCCATCTTAGGCAAAGGACAATTATCCTTTTTGGAACACTTGTTCAGGTTTCTGAAATCAACACAAAGCCTAATTTCTCCACTCTTCTTCCTCACCACAACCAAATTGGCTACCCACTTCGAATATCTCAGGGGGACTATGATTTTGGTAGCCAACAACTTCTTGATTTCTTTTTCAATCAAAGGGAGGAGTAAAGGATTTATGGGTCTCAGTTTCTGCTTAAAAGGGATGGTGTCTTTTTCTAAGGGAATTTTATGCTGGATGTTCTTTTTTTCATAAGTCTTCAGGTCACTATATTCCCAGGCAAAAACATCAGCAAACTGCTTCATTAAATTGTAGTACTCAGAACTTTGGGCAGTAGATAGATGGGTGGACATATTTATATATCTTGGATGATCTGGACTCCCTATGTTATGCCTATGGACTGCAGATTGATCTTCTTTTTGGGCAGCTTTATAAGGCACATCATTTTGGTCAAATAGCTTCTCCAGTGGCACTAGTCCTCTGGGTATATGGTTTCTAGGCAGTTGCATAATGTTGTCTTTGCCAATTTTGTTTCTAAGCTGGGGCTGGGGATTTTCCTCCAAGTTTTCATTCTCTTGGTCAATTTGCATTTCAGAGAATTTATAAATGACTTGCAGAAACCTATTTGCCTCATCATCATCCTCAAAGACTTTCCAATGCTGGACATTATCAGGCAAGGATGGTCTATATTTGATTTGGACTTCATAAGCCAGTTTAGGGGGCATGGGAGGGATGAACATGCTAGCAGACACAACAAGGGAATCAACAAGCTGATTTTTTACTCTAGGGATATATGAGATGCAAAAACTATCAAAAGAATATTTGAGTCTCCATACCTCATCTCTATATACCTTCAGCCTTGGGTGCCTTTCTTGAAATTATTTGTTCACTTGCTGAATAATGAGATCAGCATCTCCAAACACCTTTATATTTCTGATTCCTCTGTCTTTGGCAACGTTTAAGCCCAACATCAGAGCCTCATACTCTGCTATATTATTGGTGACTTGGAAAGTCAGCTTGAAAGACAGATGTGTGCTTTTTTGTTTTGGAGATACCAACACCACTCCTGCTCCTGCATTTTCCCTTGAGCAGGCTCCATCAAGGAACATCTCCCAAGCTTGTGTTCCCTCTCCTTCCATAGCCTGGCTTATTGGTTTCCTGATCTGCATTGAGGCCTTCTGATATTCTTCAATTTAGAGAATTCATGCCCCAAAATTAGTGTCTACAGCATAAATAGGATGATTAGAGGGCTTCTTCTCATCACTGATGATATATGCCAGCTGGGCTTCCCTGTACAGTCTTCTGCTTTCTCCTCCAAAGACTGGGATAGTGGCATAAGATAAGCCATTTTGTAATGTCCCACCTAGTCTTTTAATCCACCCTTTGGACAGTAGCATGCCAAACTTAGGGGGGACATCTATTACCACAATATCCTTCATCATGCTCTTCATGGGTAGCTGAGTTAGGGTGATAGCTAAATATTTGATCAATCCCAGACATTTCACCTTCCTTGAATCAAATGAGAACAAATCATGATATGGTCTGGTGATATCAAGGCCTAACTCTTCCATGGTAGCTTTGGCCGTCAAATTATGGCTGGCCCCTGTGTCCAGCAGGTAGTTGTGGAGGGTTTTGTCATGAATGGTCAATGAGACATAAAATAATGGAGAACTTTCATCAGCAGGTTCAGTCATTGGGCTAAGGACAACTGCAAGTTTATCATCTTGTAAATTTACATAGTCAATGGAGGATTGTGTGGCTTTCAGCTCAAGAACATTAAGGATAGGCTTTCTAAAGGCCTCACTCTTTACAAGTTCTATCAGAGGTACAGATATTTTTAACTTTTGGACTTCTGATTCAAAACTGAAAGGGGAAGGGGACTTGTCAGGACCTCTTACCTCTTGAGCTGGTGCTTTGGGGATGACTGGATCAGCTGCTGATCTTTTCTGTTTGATGGTCTAATGCTCCGTGGGGATAGAAACTCTTTGGACAGGATTCTCCTTGACATTGTTTGCTCTTGAACTTAGGTTGTATCTTTGATGTTCATCAGTCTGCATAACAGCTTCTCTATCTCACTCTTGATTGGTCTAGTCTTGGAGTAATGATTTGATAATTAGCTTCATGAGTGGAGCATATGTGTCCTGTAGGTATCTGAAAGGGAAGACCCTATTGATCTGCTTCTGATAGCTAGCCTTGATATAAGGCTCATAATGTTCTTTGTCCACAAGCTGTCCTTTGTTCCACTATTCACCCACATTCAGAATACCTATTGCTTCAGCTATAGTTTTAGGTGTCAAAGTGAAGGTAACACCTGCTAAATTGACTTGGCCATTGTGAAGATGGAGAACAAAAATTCTAGCAAGCTCATGGTGGTATTTCACTCTTTCCACCATCTCACAAAATTGATAGTAAGACTGATGTTTGAAACATGCTACTGCAAGAGGACAAGCCAATAGCTCTGTAAGTGTAGTGGGCTCCTCTCGAATGTGTTTTCCTCCCTTATGTGGTCTTCTCGGTGCATGAATTTATTGGGAGAAATCATTCACTATTTCCTCATCCATTTCATAAGCTGAATCTGTTTCCATATTTGCCACTGTTTGATGTTCAATGATGACTATGAAGATATTTTATATCAAGAACAGGTGTTTGTTGTTTGATGGATGGGATTGATGAGTGGGATTGATGAATGAGGGATTTGATGCTAGATGTAGGCTTTTTAGGGAGTGATATGGTTTGGGGATGCAAATTAGGGTTTGGGAATAGTAGGAATTTGATATGGTTTTAGGGATTTGGGGATAGGGGGTAGGATGATTGTGAATGGGAGAGGGAAAGGGAAATGAAATGAGGGAAGTGTAGTGGAGGAAAATGTGACAATGATGCAGAGGAACAAACAACAACAATAGAAAATTGCAAACCCTAGACAATTTTTTGTAGTGTAACTATGCAGCAAACTAGGGTTTGTAATTGCACCTATCTAAACGTCATCAAAACTGATTAAATATCTTGTAATGGCAAAGTGGAATGTTTCACTTACTTGTGGAATGATTTTGGCAGAGTTTTGAAGCCTGGGCAAGATCATTTTGGTGAAATTTATGCTTGGATGGTAGGTGCACCGTGCCAAGACACAGGTGTGCCGCGCCCATTCAGCTCCCATTGTAAAATCTGCGCTCTGTACGCCGCACCAATCAGGGGCGCCGTGCCTCAACCCAGGTGTGCCGCGCCAGCACAGTTTTGTTGCGATTTGCCTTTCTTCACTTCCAAACACAATTTTTGGTTTGTTCACTCTTTCTTTTTGGCACAAATGAAGTCTTCAATACAAATATCAATTTATATACCAATGACTTTAATTTTTATTTTAAAGAAACCCACTTTCTAATGTTTGCTTTTCACTTTGACTTTTAAAACTCTATTTTGCAGTTTGGCTCTCTTTTTTACTTTGATGGAATAATGCTTTGAATTTATTGTCTCTTTTGCAGGATCTGGAGTGCAGGAGCTTTGGCAAGGTGACCAGGGCTACATTTCCGGACTTATTACATATAGGAAAATAAAAGTACATGAAATTTTATACATAAAACCTAAAAACTCTGTTTTTTCCTCAAAACAGGGTTTTGAGGAAAAATCAATTACTGAGAATGTCATTATTGAAATTTTTGATGTTGAGACCTTATTAGACCTCCTCATGTGCCTGCTGACCATTATTGGGCTTTTACAAGACTATGAGGACAAACCATAGACCTAATGAGACCTAAAACCCTAAAAAATGACTTTTGCAAGTGCAAAGACAGAATATGACTGTAAATGACCTAAATTTATGAAAATAGGCCAGCAGGTAAAGATCATGAGGGAAAATTAATAATATGCCACTACAATCATATGATCCATGACCCTAATGGAATGCAGCAGATCAGATGAGACACCTAAGAATGCATGCAACAAGAGAATTTTGATCACTAATGGAGGGATGAAGATACCGACACTAACAGGTCCATTTGAATTCTGATCCCTTTCTCAACATGGAGGTGATGTTCTTTAGTAATTCTTCAAAATTAGGAATAAACCTCCTTACAAAGTTTATCTTGCCAAAAAAGTATTGGATGTCATTTTTTGATCTTGGTACAGACAAAGTCTGTATTACTTTCACTCTTTCTGGGTCAATTTTGACACCTGCAGCAGAAACAATGTCTCCTAACAACTTGCCCTCTTCTAGAGCAAATTGTGAGTTTTTAGGATTGACTGAAATCCCAAACCTTCTGCACTTCAGAAACAGTTTCTTCAAATGCTACAAATGGTCTTGATTGCTACTAGAGTATACTACTATATCATCTAGGTAGATAAGGACAAACTTATCCTTCTCTCCTACAAATGCTATATCCATAGCTCTTTGAAAGGCGGATCCAACATTCATCAGCCCAAAAGGTATCTTGGAATACATAAAAGTGCCCCACAGAGTGGTGAATGCAGTCTTTTATTGGTCATTTGGATGTATGACAACCTAGTTATATCCTGAAAATCCATCCAGGAGAGACATCACTTTGGCTCTTGAGACCTTCTGCAGCAAATGCTCCATCTTAGGCAAAGGATAATTATCCTTTTTGGAACACTTGTTCAGGTTTCTGAAATCAACACAAAGCCTGATTTCTCCACTCTTCTTCCTCACCACAACCAAATTGGCTACCCACTTCGAATATCTCAGGGGGACTATGATTTTGGCAGCCAACAACTTCTTGATTTCTTTTTCAATCAAAGGGAGGAGTAAAGGATTTATGGGTCTCAGTTTCTGCTTAAAAGGGATGGTGTCTTTTTCTAAGGGAATTTTATGCTGGATGTTCTTTTTGTCATAAGTCTTCAGGTCACTATATTCCCAGGCAAAAACATTAGCAAACTGCTTCATTAAATTGTAGTACTCAGAACTTTGGGCAGTAGATAGATGGGTGGACATATTTATATATCTTGGATGATCTGGACTCCCTATGTTATGCCTATGGACTGCAGATTGATCTTCTTTTTGGGCAGCTTTATAAGGCACATCATTTTGGTCAAATAGCTTCTCCAGTGGCACTAGTCCTCTGGGTATATGGTTTCTAGGCAGTTGCATAATGTTGTCTTTGCCAATTTTGTTTCTAAGCTGGGGCTGGGGATTTTCCTCCAAGTTTTCATTCTCTTGGTCAATTTGCATTTCAGAGAATTTATAAATGACTTGCAGAAACCTATTTGCCTCATCATCATCCTCAAAGACTTTCCAATGCTGGACATTATCAGGCAAGGATGGTCTATATTTGATCTGGACTTCATAAACCAGTTTAGGGGGCATGGGAGGGATGAACATGCTAGCAGACACAACAAGGGAATCAACAAGCTGATTTTTTACTCTAGGGATATATGAGATGCAAAAACTATCAAAAAAATATTTGAGTTTCCATACCTCATCTCTATATACCTTCAGCCTTGGGTGCCTTTCTTGAAATTATTTGTTCACTTGCTGAATAATGAGATCAACATCTCCAAACACCTTTATATTTCTGATTCCTCTGTCTTTTGCAGCGTTTAAGCCCAACATCAGAGCCTCATACTCTGCTATATTATTGGTGACTTGGAAAGGCAGCTTGAAAGACAGATGTGTGATTTTTTGTTTTGGAGATACCAACACCACTCCTGCTCCTGCACTTTCCCTTGAGCAGGCTCCATCAAGGAACATCTCCCAAGCTTGTGTTCCCTCTCCTTCCATAGCCTGGCTTATTGGTTTCCTGATCTGCATTGAGGCCTTCTGATATTCTTCAATTTAGAGAATGCATGCCCAAAAATTAGTGTCTACAACATAAACAGGATGATTAGAGGGCTTCTTCTCATCACTGATGATATAGGCCAGCTGGGCTTCCCTGTACAGTCTTCTGCTTTCTCCTCCAAATACTGGGATAGTGGCATAAGATAAGCCATTTTGTAATGTCCCACCTAGTCTTTTAATCCACCCTTTGGACAGTAGCATGCCAAACTTAGGGGGGACATCTATTACCACAATATCCATCATCATGCTCTTCATGGGTAGCTGAGTTAGGGTGATAGCTAAATCTTTGATCAATCCCAGACATTTCACCTTCCTTGAATCAAATGAGAACAAATCATGATATGGTCTGGTGATATCAAGGCCTAACTCTTCCATGGTAGCTTTGGCCGTCAAATTATGGCTGGCCCTTGTGTCCAGCAGGTAGTTGTGGAGGGTTTTGTCATGAATGGTCAATGAGACATAAAATAATGGATAACTTTCATCAGCAGGTTCAGTCATTGGGCTAAGGACAACTGCAAGTTTATCATCTTGTAAATTTACATAATCAGTGGAGGATTGTGTGGCTTTCAGCTCAAGAACATTAAGGATAGGCTTTCTAAAGGCCTCACTCTTTACAAGTTCTATCAGAGGTACGGATATTTTTAACTTTTGGACTTCTGATTCAAAACTGAAAGGGGAAGGGGACTTGTCAGGACCTCTTACCTCTTGAGCTGGTGCTTTGGGGATGACTGGATCAGCTGCTGATCTTTTCTGTTTGATGGTCTAATGCTCCGTGGGGATAGAAACTCTTTGGACAGGATTCTCCTTGACATTGTTTGGTATTGACCTTAGGTTGTATCTTTGATGTTCATCAGTCTGCATAACAGCTTCTCTATCTCACTCTTGATTGGTCTGGTCTTGGAGTAATGATTCTTCATAGGTAGCCAATGTCAAAAAGGCACCACTACCCTTATTTTGCATGCAATGAATTTCATCTTCTTCTTCAAATTGCTCCTCCTCCATGACTACGTTTTGGAAAGGAGCCTTAACCCTTTGTTCTTCATTGGCTTATTTACCCCTCTGAATGATCTGTAATTGTTCATTTGCTCTTCTGAATGGATTTGGATTTCTTGGAGCAAATGTGATTGGAAGCCTCGCTTTTCTAGAGCTCTGCTCAACCTTGAGTTTGGATATTTCAACAACCAATGACTCTATCATTTTAGTCATTTAATCTAATTTAGGTTCTGAAGATGAAGCAGAGGAAGAAGAAGCCTCACCTCTCTACCTTCTTCTATCAACATGGCCTTTGAGTTTCTCCGCAGCCATGATATTGGATTCCACCTCCAAGGCTGCATCTTGCATTTAGCTAGAGTGGCACATCTTCTTTCTCTCAATAGCAAGTAGAAATCAGAGTCAAAATCGTTGGCATAGGTGAGTTTGGTAGAGGTGGGGGTAGGCTTTACTTCAGCTGGTATCTTACTATACATACGATTGAACCTTTTATTAAAATCAGATAATGATTCCCCATTTTCCCTCTTGAGGTTACCAAATTCAGTATGGTAATATAGCAGGTCTTTCTTATCTCCCCAATTCTTTAAAAACACATCATCTAATGCTTCAATGTTTGCTATAGACCTAGGGGTCAGTTCTTTGAACCACTTTCTAGCCTCTCCATTAAGGCTCTGGACAAATAGTCTCATCCACACATCATCCTCACTGATATCTAGGTTATTAGCATAACTATAAAAAGACTCAAGGTGTTCTTCAGTCGTTACTCCCTTTGTACCAGTGAACTTAGGCATGTATTTTTGATACTCTCCTACAGGCATGGCATTCAAAGGGACAGGCAAGACCAGGGGCCCATACCTAGCAGCTATGATTCTTTCCATCTTTTTGGGTGCTTGTTGGCCTAGCATGATTGAGGTAGATGGAAGAGCATTGGTCATTTGGATGACAGGAGATTGAGAAACGAATGATAGAGATAAAGGAAAATGATGGACTGTATGGGAGGCTTTCTTTGGACTAAGATCCAAAGGGGAACTTATTGAACAAGGAGCTTTATGAATCTATGGGAAATTTTCTTCACTAATAGTACTAGGCTCTATATTTTCAACATGAACATGCTCAGCTACAAGCCTCTCTGGCAGAGATACATAATATTGTTTAGGCTTACCTGATCTTGATGCTCCTTTCTGTGATGCTTTTCTTTGCTTGATAATCTTCTTAGGGTCAGGCACTGTGTCAGCTGGTGATTTTTGAGGATTTCTCTGAGTATGCCTCACAAACTGAGCCAGAACTGTAATGTGGAATCGCTAATAGGTTGGTCCTCCAGTACAATCCCCAGATAGATCATTACAACCAGAAATGTGTCCAAACTTTTTCTATCATCAAAGCTAGAACTGTGTCGTTCTCCCAGGGAAGCTGAGCTTCAATCTCCTCTCCCTGGCAACGATGCCAATTATGTTAGAGCTCTAAGAAAATCTCCTAGGTTGTAGCTTGGAGATGCCTGGTAACATATAAATTCAACTTATTGTTGCAATGGATGAATGGAAGGAATGATGCTTGTTCAAGCCAGATAACCACTTCTACTTTGTTTCACTCCAGACATGCGTGAACACCCCTAGACTACAGGGCTTTAGACCACTAGCTACTCACAGTTCAGAGATAAGGTGAATATGGAGAATACTGACCACACCAGCAAATGCACAAGACCTTGTGATCGTTGGATGCAACCAGTAAGAAGCTTGTAAATCTATTCTACTAATGCACAGACAGGATGACAACTCTCTACCACTAGATAGAAAGAAACCTGGGTAACCTATTCAATGATACATTCAATAATCTAACACATAGATAGGATGACAACTTTCTAGTGCTAAACCTTAAAGACCAAGAATATAGCATATCAAGCACAACTTAGAATAGAGAGGAAATGGAAAGTGAGCAGTTAACAACAAAAGAAGCTTGTATTAGCTGAAAATGAAGACGAGACGCTGCAAGTGGCAAAATATCCACAATCATCAGAAGTTTAACCTTACATCAAAAACATCAACCATCAACCCTAATTACATTTCATTTCTGGGTATTTATAGATTTTACATTATAGGGCACTTGGGCCAATTAGGTATGGAGGGGTCATAATTGACCACCAACTGCTTTTAACTACCTGATGGAGTCCCTGACTGTGTTTGCTTGCTATAGTGAGAAAATCAGATCTTCTCAGGTGCTGTGTTGTCCTCTTAGGCGGTTGGAGTATTCGTATCAGCAGGTTTCCATAACTGATAAATTTTGCTACAGGGTTGTGCGTGTCCTTTCTTTCCCTTAGCCATACTGCCTATTAAACATGGTTGTTGAGATCTATCAATGACTGGTAATGGCAAGCTAGTCACCTTCTTCCTTCGGACGAATGGAGTGGTCAAAGGACGTGGGCTGCATGGGTGAATCAACGAGTTAGATGAGCGGAGATAATGGCCGTTGGATCAAGGGAACGGATGGTGGAGATGGCTCTGTGGGAGTTATAGGACGAGGTGGGAGCAGATTGATTTTGGGTTGTTAGATCTGAGGTGGCTTGATCTAACAGTGATCGGGTGGTGAAGCTGCACGATAGTTAAATGGGCGAGCGGACAGGTTAGGTGGTAAATGGTATTGATCGCATTGCCTTTGAGCATAAAGCGGTAAAAGGACAGGGGCGTGCGATCCCACTCGGAGGTCGACATGTAACGACGGATGAGAGAGAAAAACCGCTCTCATCGCATGCTAACGTTTGGGTGAGTTGCGGGCGCGGGGAGAGCGGATGCCGCCGATCTCGGCCATGATGATCGGACGATCAAGAAATGGTCATGCAGGTCGCTTTATCGGGCAGGGCGAGAGCCGTTAGATCAGTGGGGAAAATCAATGGCTAAGATGAAGCGATAGGTTAAAAATGCATGAAGGTGTATGGGAGGGTTTTATGAGGGTTTAGGCTTTGCGCTCGGGCTTAAGGAAAAAGGGGTTTTGTGGTTTTTTTTTTTTTAAATAAAAATAGAGGAAATAGAGGTGAAGGGAGGACGAGCGGGGCAAAGGAAAGAAGTGAAAATGACCATTATGGGCCTCCTTTGAGCATAACCAACACAACCAAGCTTATCTTTGACCTTCAACGACCATAGTTATATAGCAGAGCTAACAGTCCTATTATCTGGTATTCCCCAAAGAAGTATCATTGTGAATATAAGCTTTCTAAGAGACAAGAAACCAGGGCCTTTGAGGTACTCTGAAACAAAAATGGCTTTCGGCTTTATAAAGAAACCACCTATCCGGCATATTCCTTAAATTTATTACATGTCAACTATCTTATTGCATGAGGACATGCAAAAAGGTAAGCTAGGGGGTATGTTGGGTTGTGAAAAAGGTATGATTTTCCTCTTTATTACCTTGGTTGATAATATGTTTTTCAATGATTTTACTTTCAGTTTGAAGATATTTAGAAGAAAAGGATAATGCAAAATGGTTGAAAGTATTATCGATTGATTTAAGTATTTTTGATGTTATAAGTCTTAATTTAAGTTAATTTCTGTGCAGAACAACTTGATTGGATGATCGTTGTTCCTTCAGATGAGTGGAAAGTGCTAAGTATGGACAACCGTTATCTTAACTGGGGAAAGTCAAGATAGGAATACGCACAAGACAACTCAGGGAGATACAAATTGTTGTCTGAAGTTCCAATGATCCCAACGAGAAATCCCGAGGATATCACAATCCTCAGGATAACTCCATTTACCAACATTTTTATGTAATATATAAGTTAATGGTAAATAGAAACCGGGAGAGACTTTACTTTTCATTCTTACAGTGAAACTGAGAACAATGATTCAACCTTGAAGTGTTATAAATGGTTTGGTAACTTATTTTGATACTGATGAAGAGTTAAAGCTTTTGCGTTAAGTTCATGTATTGAGTTTTTTGTGATAGTTCCTTCTGGGGACCTGAGGCCCAGTCACCGGAAGATTTACTGCTCTTTTATATTATTTTCATTTACTCTCTTTGTGAATATTGGTTATGCTATTTTATTTCACAGTCGGAAGTGGATTGAACCTTATCTTTTCTAATGCTACTACTTTTCCTGAATTTGTTAAATGCATTTTATGAGATTAAATGTTTTACCGAATAAGTTTACTGAGTTATTTCAGCTTTGTGAGTCTTTCGAATATCAGTGTGATTTAAGTAATTTTCCTTTATGCATATGATTTTGTAGAAGCATTGTGAATTTCATTGTTGAATCTAGGTTAATTTATTTGATGAGTCTGGAATTCTAAGTAATAGAAAGTAAAATGGTTGTTGTGTGAATAGTTTATTTCTGCAACGATTGGATAGATTTAGGACTTCCT
>APFE031440597.1:0-10102 GCA_000404065.3 Pinus taeda
TTGACTTTTCTATTTTTGACAGCCAGTCTAAAAATAGACTTGATCACTCACACTGTGATCACTCACACTTTCATCAAAAATAGAAGTCCATCTATTTTTCCAACTTGATCAATCATCCATAAACAACAACCTGCAATCCATAGAAATGATCCATATGTCTAAAAATAGCCATATGTCTAAAAATAGACTTGCGCCAAAAATAGCCTGCGGGCCCACTTAGTGAAGGCGACTCTTTTCACTAAGCTCCATCATCTTGTTGCAATCTCAACAAGACTGAGCTCAGAGGAGAGAAGATTAGTGAGGTATCACGCAGTAAGGAGAACTTGTTGTTGCAGAGACTTGTGTGGCTCATAGTGAGTGAGGAACTCATAGAGTGAGATGGAGAAGAAGATTACTACTGATAGTCATTGTAGAGGTTCAGAGAAAAGCCACAAAGTGAATAAAGAAGATGCCAAAGCAAATGGCATATGGAGACAGATGAATGATGAAGAATATGAGAGGGAGAAGGCTAAGATAATAGTCCATCTTGAAGTACTAATGGAACTGTTACAGAGGAATGAGAAAGACCAGAGGTGTGGTTTTCTTATGAGAAGAAAGATAAGGTGGCATAAACTACAGAAGAGGAAAGAGAAAATGATGAATGCTCAACTGAAGGAATAATTATTGAGAATAAATGAGTATTTGGATGAAGACTTGAAGACTGAAGCTTCAAGTGAGGCCAAAAGGTCACATGATTTTAAATCTGATAATTTGTGTATGTTTGTAAGTGAAACATGTGAATAAGGACAATTTGTTGATATTGTCGTAAAGGAGGAAGAAGACAGGAAAAATCTAAATTCTGTTCTGAAAGTAGATGAGATAGATAGGTCTCATGTAAATGCTTGTACACAGTTGGGGAAAAGTTTTACTTTTCAACATATTGCAAGGACTGAAAGCAGAGGAAGTTTTACTCATAATGGTGGCTAAAAGCAAAAAGAAGTAGGGAAGGATATCAAGCAACCAAGTGAAGGACTTGAGGAGATTGAAGAGAAGACCATCGAAATATTTATGAGTCATGTAGAGGACTTGGAACAGTAGGAGGACTTGATGATTGAATCATCTAGTGGGATCATGAGGTCTTGTGGTTTTAAAACTGACAAGTTGTATGTGAATGCAAGTATTGCAGAAGACAAACCATCCTATGGAACTGTCTTGTGTGAAGCTGAAAATTTCCAAGCAAAGTATTATGATGACTATCTTTCAAATGAAGATCAAGATGAGTTATTACAACAGAAAGAGTTGATAAATTCCTTGCTTAGTGAAGGAAATATCTTCATTAGAGATGAGACAGTTATGTCTTATGATAAGGAATTTGTTATTAGTAAGGACAAAGAGAAATTGATTTTCTTAAATGGCCAAAGGAAGAGTGATGGACAGACATCTAAAACTATCACAAATATGGAGGATCAGAATTTTATTCTAATCAAGAATGAAGTAGTGTCACTGAGAAATTGTACTCGTGATAAAGAAGAAGATAGTGAGGATTGTACAGAGCTTTTAGGAGAAAACCCAAGTGAGATGGAAAATTTATGGCATGAGATAAGTCTTTTAAAGAAAAGGCTAGAAAACCAAAGAGTAAGTGTTCAGGTTGAAAATCAGAGCTAAATGAGAATGAAGAAGTTCACTACAGTGGACAAGAGTAGGAAAACATCATTGAAGCAGATGGTGTGGAAGAGAGACTAGTTGACAATCTCATGAATTCTTTTGAGAATTTAAATCAACATACTGATGTGCTAACGGAGGAGGAAAAATCAGAGCAGAAAGCTGAATTTTTGCCAAAGGAAGAAGAGGCACAGAAGCCTTATGTTTTTTATTTTAACAATTGTTTTATGATTGAAGGTTTTGTTATAGATGCTGGAGAATATTTGCTACAAGAGAGCAGCTAAGTAAAGAAGAAAGAAGAAGATTCTATGTAAGTATTTAATCCATGGAACAGAGATATTAGAGTGCTGGAAAGTCAAGATTGGATGCAAGAAGAGGTAGCCATGAAAGAGAAAGAGCTTGAAGAGATAAAGAATGTGAAGGTGCCGAAGTTAGTGGACAGCAACAACAACCTGAAACAGAGAGAAAGCCATAGTAGCAAATGGCAAAGTATGTACCAACCCAAGGATGTGCTGGAGATGGAAACTGAAGAATTATGGTAGTTGATGATGAAACAGTCCAGATTGAGGAAAATGATAGCAGGAGGAGTGATCAATCAGAATTTGAAATTGATTGAAGAGAGAAAGATGAACCAGAAGACAATAGATATACAGCAGCAGCAAACGTGTAAGGAATTTGGGCAGTTACAAACTAAATTTTGGGACCTTGGAGGTTTTTCTATCAACATATGAGAACACATGATCTAGAGATCATGAATGTTTTCAACCTTGGGAGTCTGATGCAGGAGAATTCGGCTCAGAAATATCATTGTATTTTAGTAAACATAGGGGGTCTTGTGTTTCAAGGAAGTTGGTTTCCTATGCATCAAATTAAGGTAATTCTATTGTTTTTGAGTGATTTTATGAGAGTAGGATCTAATTAAGTATTGAGAGGCATATTGTAAATGTTCTCAAATGAAGGGGAACATGAGAGAATCAGGATAGTTGAGAGTTCATAGGGATTGATAGATTTGGAAATTAATTGTAGATCTTAAATTAGGAATTAGTTCATGATTTATGGGATTGAGAGGATTCTTAGGGTTTAGTTGAAATTATTAAGGATCTGAACCGAAATGGGTTACAGAACCTTTTGTATAAATGTAAGCCTAAAAGGCATAGAGAGAGTTAGTCAATTAGCTAGTTTCTAGGTAGTTAGAGAGTTTTATTGTAGCCTACGGGAAGATAGGGAAATAAAGGACACTAATTAGAAAATCAGGTCAAAGAGAGAGATTCATTATATAATCATTTGTTTATATATATACAGAGAATTCAATTGTGAATTGTGTAAGTGTGGATTGAGTAACTGAATGATAAATTGTGTGTGAATTAGAGTAGTTTTGCATAGAATATATATGCAGGTGAAATTAAAGCAGAACGCAAAGAAGAAGAAGAAATAAGGATAGTGATCTGATCGTTTGAATCCGATTGAAGGATCAAAGTTGAAGCTCAGGAGTGACAGTGTTTAAAAGTACGCAGAAGTAAGTTCAGGAGGAAGTTGTATTGCAGAACAACCAAAGACCAGAAACCCTGGAGAACACCTAAACTACAGAAGAATAGAGGGGAGTGCAGCAATCAGAAGTGATTGAATGATGTCATAAAGGATAGGTGTATAAAGAATCATATAGGTGAGAAGGATGAATAGACCAGAACACTGAGAAACCACATAAAGGCGAAGAAAGGAAAGGTCCAGGAAGAAATGAAGTCTTCAATGCAATGTATGGATTGGTCGAACGGAGCAAAGTCATTGAACAGTCAAGTCACACATGGAAGATCAACGGTGTATAAAGAATTAAACAGCAATGGACAAGAGTCATTGGATCAATGAGATCAACAGACAAGATTGTGTGTGGTAGACGGTGGAGATCTTATCGTGCAAACTAAAGTGAAGAAGTGAAGGGATTAGATTAAGCCACATGTTAGCAGAAGGATGGAGCTGTCTTCATAGGTGGCAAGTAGTTTCTCGCGCACCCTCAAAGCAGAAAATGGTATTTCTACGAGTTCACACAATTAGCCTTATGGGTTGACACGTAGCACCCAGAGGAAAGAGAACTGCTTTTCTCACGTGGTCTAGGTCTAATATCGATCGTGCATGTAATCTGCGTGAGATTACACAATCACCGTTGGATTGAGGTAAGAGAAATAAATGGCGGAGATTGACCAGGCTATTTGGTGAGGGGACAATGCAACAGTCGTTGGATCGGATGAGATAGATCAACAGTGCAGATTGAATGTGATAAAGGGAGCATTAGTATAAGTACAAAGGTCCATGGAATGACAGAAAGGTAAGGTTAGGTGTGGTTATGAAATATTTCTATTATAGAAAAGTTATAATAGAAATAAGCAGGAAAAACGTATTATGGTTTAAGTCGAGTTTAACCAAAGACTAAAGAAGGGTATGGTTAACATGCGCGGGTGATAGAATTAACCTAAGCATATGAAGGGTTGAGTTATAAGGGTTAAGAAAGAACCGAATATAAGGTTTCACTCAAAGGGTTATTAAAGTTTAAGACTTCGGATAGTAAATAAAACGTTTCCGCATAGAGTTAGGGAAGGAACATTAAACCTTGATTTAAGAGAGTTTTTCCTAAGTATATTATTGAAATTTCTAGGACATGAATATGACATGCATTTGTATGCATACTGTGGATATTTGTGGCAAAGGCTGCATTTCTTGTATGCAAATTTCAGATCTCATCCAGTAGAATTGCATTCGCTACAAGTCTCGCCTAACCTATGCCTCCTTCTCTCCTCGATGGCATGTTTACTGTAGAAAAACTTAATCTCTAGGCTCCGATACCAAAAATGATGTAGGAGGTTGACGAAATGGGGTGGTAGTCTGGTATTCAACTATTGGTTAGCTTTAGAGCCAATTAGTTGCGCACTAACATATTCTGTACGTGGATTTTCCCTCTGAGGGTCCCACTTATCTGACCAATCACTATCGGTCCCTCGTTGACTTCTCCTTATATTAAGCACTTCAATATGCACCATTGATCTCACTTCTCCAGATCCAACAGATATCGCTTTGCCTACTCACTAACTAACTCAGACGATCTCCACCGTCGATGTGACCCGTCTAATTGAATGGCTATCGTGCAATCTCACACAGATTCTTGCACGACCGATATCAAGTCGAGACTACACAAGAAAATTAGTTTTCTCATGTTATGTGTCACCCACTTAGGCTAATCGCGTGAAATTTAGGAATACCGCTTACCACCTTTAGGGTGCGCATGATACCACTTCCCACTTATCGAATACTACCACGTGCTTAATTCACAATCTTAATAAAGACACTTAAGGAAAGTTTGACACTTAAGCTCAATATTAATCATTAATATTAATCGACTCTGATATTCAATAAAATGTATGAACAAAGAAAAATACCCGAATAGGGTCTAGAACGCCGATACACAGCTACAAATGAATTTTTGCACCAGAACAGTGTGTCCACACCACACTTCAATCAATTATTCAACAAAATGGAAATTACAGAGTCTTGGCCCTCTTAGCTTGATTAAAACAGTTTGTCTGACCTTTGTTTCAATCTCAAACCCTATCTCTCACTCAAACTCTCGCTTAATCACTCTGTTCTCGATCATCTAATCTCTCTGTCTTTACATTCTCTCCTCTTTTATGAATCAAATCCTATCCTTACTTCATGTACAACTCAATCTCTATTTTTATCAACTCAACCATTAAATCCCTATTCTCAAGCTCTGATACACACCTATACTAACAACTTATCTCCTTTTCTAAAAATAATACAATATTATAATTATTACAATAATTGGAGTAAAGATAATTTCGAGAGATCCAACCCTCTCTACTAATACTGATTTTGACCACTCAGGTCAATGAAATTCATCTCTTGTTAGCCACGACATGTGAACATACAATCACATTGTTGGCTAAGTCCGAATGCTCCTGCATCAAATGTGAAACTTGGAGGATACAAATAGAAAATCTTCATGTACCAGTGGTTCAAATTTTAGACCTTGATTCCCTATAGTTTTGGAGATATAGTCTAAGGAAGTTGGGCTTCTTGAATGCTCATTAAATCTTCTTCAAACAGGTCAAGATGGCATTTTTGCTATAACTTTTGTTCTAGGATGTTTCAGATCGTATAACTTGGAGGATATAGATAGAAGATTATCATGTATCTGTGATTAAAATTTTATACGTTTGTGCCCTATAATTTTGGATTTATAATCTAAGGAATTTAGGCTTCCTAAATGCTCTTGGAATATTCTTTAAATAGACCTTATTTTGTTGCAATTTTAGACATATGATTTGAGGAAATTAGTGTTTCTAAATGCTCATGAAACATGCTTCAAATAAAGTTTTAGAGCCATATTTGTAAAATTGGATTCGTGACATGTTGTGCAAATTCGTTCTTGGGAAGAAGCCAAAAGCAACAAATTTTGGGAGAAGTAGACTTGGTAGAGGAAGAATCAACAGGTAGACCTAGTGAAGGCAGAAGAAAGTGATAGAGCTAATAAAGATAGAAGTAGAAAACAAACTTGGTGAAAGTAGAAACAACTAACAAACATGTTGAGATTGCAACAAGATGATGGAGCTTAGTGAAAAGAGTCGCCTTCACTAAGTGGGCCCGCAGGCTATTTTTGGCGCAAGTCTATTTTTAGACTATGTCTATTTTTAGACTATGTCTATTTTTAGACATTGCAGGTTGTTGTTTATGGATGATTGATCAAGTTGGAAAAAATAGATGGGCTTCTATTTTTTAGACCACAACGGAGTGACACCACAGCGGAGTGACACCACAGCGGAGTGACTGCTCAGTCTAAATATAGAACAGTAAAAAATTATTAGCTCATAATAATATTTAGACTATAAACTTTGTCTTATTCTCTTGGAGCACTTCAGGATGAGCTACGGATGTGGTACATGCAGATCCCAGAAGGAAATAGGTGGTTACCTATGGGATGACTAATATTTTCATGCAGGACTTCAGTTAGAACTCAAGTTGAGTTGAGTTTAGTGGACTGGAGGTGCAGTTGATGGAGTTGTGTTCAGTTTAGCTTTGTTAAACTGGTTGTATTTAGTCTAACTGGCAAATAGACTAGAGATGAGTTGGGTGAATTAGTTATAAATTAATTCACAAGTTATTAACTCATAATACAACTAATGAATACATCAGTTAACTCAGTTGCATGTCAGTGCATGTTCAGTTCAGCAGGGACAGGTGTTAGAGAATCAGATTGCTATCAGATGTGACTATAGTTGTGCATCAGATCTTGCACAATCAAGGGATTGAGTATGCCAATGAGTTTGCTCACGTATTTTCCCACATTGTAGCTTGTGCTCACGTGATTTAGCCAAGTAAATACGTGGTTGCCTTGGAATTATCATCGGTTCTTGTGCAGGTATTGCGCAGCGGAAGAGATTTTGAGCCAGTGATTGATTCAGATCTGAGCTGTATTGTGTGTAACAGGGGAGCTGGTACTGGATTGCTTGTGATAAGCATTGTACTTTGTAATGTTACATGACTCAATCATTAATATAAGATAGTTGGGGTTTTTAGCGAGATGCTTTCCCCGGGATACATACTGTGTTAATGTGTGAATGCTCTTGATGTTTTATTGTTATTGATGCTGCTATATTGATGATCAACGTAGAGGAGCTTATGTATTGTGTATGTTTTCTGCAATAGTACATGATCAGGATAATCTCTATTGAATATGTGTTAAATTATTCAAAATTTCTACATGGTATCAGAGCGCTTTGATTTGTAGAAGAAGTTCTACATGGTATCAGAGGTGTTGATCATCTGATCTACTATTCAGGAAGTGTTTACATTCTATTTCTCTAGGCAGAGCCTGTAATCGGGCCAGGTAGCCTCTGGATTCATCCTTCCTTTGGAAGGTGAAATATCCGGTAAAAGCCCATACAGTCAATCTCTGTACGAAAAATATTGTGTTCTCACGAATCTTAGATCCGAGGCGGTTGAGTTGGTTGCTGGTGGAATTCGAATTTGCAGCAGTGTTTTCTTGGTGACAACGCAACAATGTCTTTCAACGGATTGCGATTGGAGTATGCTCTTGAGGGCAGCTCAAACTATATTGCATGGAAGGACAGGATGGAGGCAGTATTGGATGATAACGGGCTGAAGGAGTTCATAGATACGGATATCCCAAAGCCTACTGATGCTACTCAAGCTGATGCTTGGCAAAAGAAGATCGCAAAATGTCGAAGGATTCTGTTGGAGGGCGTGAAGGATCACATTGTGTCCAGCCTCCATGGAAAGGCTACTCCATATTTGATGTGGAAATCATTAACAGAATTATTCCAAAGCAAGAGCGATCAGAGGAAGCTGGCGCTCAAAGATAAACTCAGAAACATCAAATGCGAGAAGGGTGACAGTATTCCCAAGTATCTCACGAAGTTCACTCAGTGTCGAGATGAGCTGGGAAGTGTGGGGGTTACTGTCGATGATGAGGACTTGGTGAGCTTGGCTCTCCTTGGTCTTCCCAAGAGTTGGCATTCCTATCAGGACTCTGTCAATGGTCGGGAGAAGTTGCCAGGATGGGAAAGACTATGGTCAGATCTTGTGCAGGAGGAGATCAGGCGGAGTACCAGGGACAGATCTCGTCAAAGCGAGCTGATGAAGAGAATTGTGCTTTGGCTGCCAAAGCAAAGAAAGGGAAGAGAAAGAAAGCTTCTCAGTCTGGTGCGAAAGGCAAGAAGCAGGATATGTCCAACGTGAAGTGTTTTCACTGTCACCAGCACGGACACTATGCCACAAATTGTCCGCAGCAGAAGAAGAACAAGCAAGCTGCTGGATCTGCAGGGGGAGAGGCCCTTGCTTCTCAGTTTGAGCTTGATTTTTCATTGATCGCATGTTTGGTTTCAAGTCTGATGGGATCAGTGTGGTTCTTGGACAGTGGTGCATCTTTTCACATGACGGGAGATAGAGATTTGTTCTCTGATCTGGAGGACAAAGATCTTGGAGTGCACATCGAGATGGGCGATGATGGTAGATACAGTGCGACCAGTATCGGTACCATTTCCTTTGAGAGGGAGTCTGGTAAACCCTTTGTATTGAAGGAAGTCATGCATGTTCCAGGATTGAAGAAGAATCTCATCTAAGTGGCGATGTTAGAAGACAAGGGGTATGATGTTGTTTTCAGCGAGGGAAAGGCCTTCCTGCGTAGCAAGACAACTCGTGAGACCCGGAAGATAGGGGTTCGAGTGAGGAACCTTTATCAGTTGCATGTAGATGGATGCGCAGCTATGGCTGGCAAGGCAGAAGGATTGGTGAGCCGGGATGATGGCGAGTTGTGGCACAGTAGATTGGGTCACCTTCACCATGGAGCCTTGAAGATACTGCAGCAGATCACTACAGGGCTTCCTAAAGGCACACTTGCGCAGTCAGATCAGTGCAAGGGGTGTACTTTGGGGAAGTTTGTGAAAGCCACCTTTCACGAGAAGGATAGTCGTGCCATGACGATCCTTGAGAAAATTCACACAGACGTGTGTGGACCTTTCTCAGTTGCTTCGACAGCAAAACACAGGTATTATGTGATTTTTGTTGATGATTTCTCTCGTAAGTGCTAGATCTTCTTCATGCAAAAGAAGAGCGAGACATATTCAAAGTTCTGTGAATTCAAAGCACTGGTTGAGGAGTCTGGGAAGAAGGTGAAGGCTCTTAGGAGCGATAATGGTGGTGAATACATCTCAGATGAGTTCAAGGATTTCTGCAAGGCAGAAGGGATTCGTAGAGAGCTCATAGCTCCCCATAACCCACAGCAGAACGGGGTAGCTGAGCGGAAGAACAGAACGATTGTGGGTGCTGCATGGGCAATGTTGCATGATCAGGGCCTACCCCTTCACTTGTGGGCAGAAGCATGAAATACAGCAGTTTATGTGCAGAACCGTTGTCCTCATAGGATACTTGGCATGAGTACACCTGAGGAGACTTATTCTGGTAAGAAGCCTGATCTTTCTCATTTGAGGATTTTTGGTGCTAACGTTTACATGCATGTGACGAAGGATGCCAGAAAGAAGTTGGAACCGACTGCAGAGGTTGGGATATTTGTGGGGTACACTGATATGCCCCACAACTATCGTGTGTATTTGCCAGACAGTGGTAAAACTGTTGTGCGACGGGATATAAAATTTAAGGAGGAGAAAGCCATGAAGTGTTCGCTTGAGAGGGAGCTACACTTGCATGCAGATGAGGAGCTATTAGTTCCTAAGGATGAGCTTCAGGACGTGGATCAGCCACAGGACGAGGTTCATGGAGTGGAAGAGACCACTCATGCAGCGCCAACCATCAGCGGGCGAAAGCGCTTGACAGAAGCTGAGCTATCTCAAGATGCAGAGAAAGTTGTAGGACCATCTACAGCCCAACGCAGGTAGAGACAGTCACCTGATCGGTACACTGGATACATGGCTCTTAT